>CM060900.1:320628631-320736131 GCA_030762935.1 Hymenopus coronatus | reverse complement strand
TATATTTTGTCTTTTGTTCTCAAATAAGCTTCTGAAAGTTCTTGAGGTATAAACAGTAATACCTACCACTACCATCACTCAGCAAAAGAAGGTCAAGATGATCAGCTAATTCTTCCCCTATAATCTTTATTGGAAACACTTGATGCTTTTCATCAATTCCAGACACGCTGATACATACATTGTTTTTCATTTCAAAAGTGATTTTAGCCAATGGCGTACGAGAGGTCGTATTTTTTTCCTAGCTCCTTCTATTTGCTGATATGTGGAGCATCCTTTTGAACGAATTTTGAGAGGATGGCGCATTAAAAACATCTCTTATCCTGATGGTCCTGGTGTTTGGCACATGCTTTCTTTGCTTCTATAGATGCAAACAGAGGAATATAGCTGCTTCCACGAAGGGGGTTGCAGTTGTTAAATCAAAGGTGTATCCGCTCCACAGCAAGCAAGCTTCCTTTAAGTTGTGAGTCCTCTATTTCAACAGCCAGGTCCTTGAATTTTCCCTACAAAAGGGTGTCTACATCAGTTATAGAAACACTGGCAGATTCCTGGTTTCCCCCCTAGGGGCTACTACGGTAGTTAAGGGTTTGGCGTACCCGGGGGTTCCCGAGCCACTCACCGCCACTTCACCCTACCCATCGCCATCCGGTGTTGCCACGTCTTTTTTCTGCTTTTGGTTGTTTCGTTCTTTACAATATCACCCTCTTCCTCTTCTAGGCTTACGGAGATTATTAGTTCTTAAGACCTTAGGAGTATTACTCCCCAGGGGTTCACTTTGTTAGTATGGGTTTGGCGTGCCACTCGCCCCCCATTGTCATTCGCTCATTTCCATTTGTCACAGCCACGTTGAACTCTTCATATTACACATTACATTCCACATTGTGATAGCCTCTTCTTCTTCTTCTTCTTCTAGGTTTATAAATATCTTAGGTTTAAGGTCTTTAGGTTTACGAACTCCTGTCTTACTAACAGGGATCTTTCCTAACTCCGTGGTTCCTGTCCCACGGTTTCGGCGCAGCTTTTAACTTGTGTGCTCTTCGGAGGTCTCAAATGTGAAGGATGAGTGGACCCTCCTTACTACCCCTTTCGTGCGACACTAGATGCGGAGCCGTTCTGATGTCATGTACACCTACGTAGTTCCAAGGGTACGGGTCCCCTCGAGCAGCTCGGTGACCGTGAGTGGCTGGGTTGATCGGGGGGACTCGACGTGTTACCACTGTCTGGGGCCCGATGTAATCAACCACAAGTCCCCTGAATCCACGCTGTCTCCGTTGAGGCAGTGTGGCCTATAGTGGGGAGCCACTGGAGGTTATTCCAGTGGTAGAGGCACAGAGTCGGGCCTTCCATCGGTGAAAATGTCGCATACCGGTCAATAGTAATAGTCGGAGGGTAACTCCTCTGACGTATTCCTTGAATCAGGCCTGTAGCGGATGCTCCAGGCCGGCACAGACCGGCAGATTTAGGTGTCTTTTCTTGTATCCCCGGGATGGCAGGCTGACGCCGACGGTTCCTGAAGGGGGACTATACCATCCTCTGCGTTCAACCCCTTCAATACCACATTTTTTTGTTATGCATTTAATATGTGAAACGAAAACAATGATAGACTACAGTCCATTTTATATACAATTGGAACTGGACAGGATTTGCGGTAAAGTCACAAATGCAACAAGATATAGAGATGACACACTCTTAATTGAGATAACCACTTCAGAACAACCGGCCAAGCTCCTGAAGCCTTCTCTTTTGGGTTCTTACCCCATTAAGGTGGAGAAGCACAAATAGTAGCCGTGGTGTGGTGACGACCACTAGTTTGGATGGTCTAACAAACGAGGAAATAGTGAACTGCCTTTCCGGTCAAGCTGTAGTTGCTGCGTATAGATTAATCGGCAAACGGGATGAAAAGCCGTTCCCACTACGTACAATCTTTCTGACTTCCGAGCGAACTGACTTATCGGCTTATATTATGTGTGGTTATGAAAGAGCACCCGTGCGCCCTTATATCCCGAACCCAATGCGTTGTTACCGTTATCATAAGTTTGGACATACGAAACAACGCTGTAACAGTTCGCCGGTTTGCGCTTAATGTATGCAAAACGCACACGATGGCTCTGTATGCGCTCAAGGCCCCACTTGTGTCAACTGTGGAGAGGCGCATACATCCAACTCTTAGGAGTATTCCCGTTTCATCGAGGAGAAGACCATACAGGAGATAAGAGTCAAAGACCACTTAACTTTTCAGGCAGCACGGAAACGTTATCTCGACCTTCACCCGACTACTCCTTAGAAATATTCCACTGCCGTCAGCCAGCCGGTGCGGAAACTGGATGCTATAATTCAGACGCTCCCTGGTCTTCGTGCCCGTGGGTCTATAGGTGTCCAGACCGCATCCTCCGACTACGTTTCTCCTCCAAAAGTAGCCCCACCATCTCCTTCTTCTGTACCGTCTACATCTTCCGCCACTGTTTCTGACCGCCCGATTCGTAAATCACCCGTTCGTCATCCTACAAGTCGTTCTCGCTTTCCTAACTGCACCCTCGCGACTTGTTCGGACACTGATACCAGCGATGGCAATCCGGATTCGTGTCCGGGTGGCGACCACACTAGACGGAGCCGAAGCCCAACGAAAAAGAGAAAGCTTATATTGAATCCACCGATCCCGGCCTCTTGTTGACTGCCTTCCCCCAGGGATTTCATCGTCGCTGTTTGTTGACGATTTTGTTGAGTAACTCACAGCTCGGCGTACCTGTCTCCTCGAGCGTCTTCTTCAGCGGTGTCTAGAATCTATTTCCTCCTGGAGTGTGGCCAATGACTTTCACTTCTCTGCCGAGAAGACTTTTTGTGTAAATTCCTGGCCCCAGAAGGAGCTTCCTCCTTCTTCTCTCCGCCTATGTACAGATGTGCTACCGTTTGTTGAAGAAGCGAAATTCCTGGGCTTACTATTTGATAGAAAGTTATGTTGGTCCGCCCATATAACTTATTTGAAGGCAAGGTGCATACGTTCTCTTGATATTTTACGTGTTTTAAATGGCACATCCTGGGGAGCCGATAGGAGCGTTCTTCTATAATTCTATCGCACATTAGTCCGTTCAAAATTTGATAATCGGTGTATCTCTATTCCTCCTTCGTCGCTTAGACACCATTCATAATCACAGCATGCGACTAGCAACTGGCGCCTTCCCCACTAGCACAGTCATTAGTGTCTGTGCGGAAGCTGGAGAACCACCGCTATATAATCGCCGTGAGTTTTTCTTGTAAGGCTATGCCTGCTGCCGGTCCAGTACGCCTCAACAGCTGGCTCACTCCTACTTTTTTGACGACTCTTATGACAATTCGTACGCCTCTCGCTCCCTCGCCCTCTTGCCACCAGGGGTACGTTTTCGCCAGCTTCTAGGGCAATTGAGCATGGTAATCCTTAAAGTACTTCCCAAACGAGAAACAAATTACCCTCCTTGGCTTCGCCCGGGTAGCTCCATCTATCTACAGTCCTCTTGTTTTTCGAAGGCGATTACCCCTGATTTCATCCTTCGGTCCCAAATTTTAGCCCTCAAAGCCAATCATCGCGACTACATTTTTATTCATACTGACGGGTCGAAGAATGATCAAGGTGTTGGATATGCTTTTGTGGTTCATAACCAATGCTTTACTTTTCGCCTTATAGGATAGTGTTCGATTTTTACAGCTGAGCTATTTGGTATTCTTCAGGTTCTTTTTTAATTGCGGCGACATGCTCTACCACTTACTGCAATATGTTCTGATTCTCTGAGTGCTCTCCAAAGTCTTCGTCCGCTGTACACTTACCACCCAGTCGTACAGCGGATCCAAGATTGCCTTCACTTGCTTTCGGCAGCAGGTCTAAGTGGGACGTTTTTGTGGGTTCCTGGTCACACGGGAGTAGCAGGAAACCAGAAAGGTGATTCTGCTGCCAAGAGATCAATTACATCTTCCGGGATATTTTCCCCTTCCGTTCCCGCTAGTGATCTTAAGGTGGTATTGCGAGGGACAATTCTTTCTCGTTGGGCGACTGAATGGTCCAGAACTACTGGAAACAAATTGCGGGTAGTTAAAGCACTCCCCGAATTCTGGAAAACCTCTTGTCGCGCATCCCGCCGAGAAGAGGTCATTTTATGTCGCCTGCGTATCGGACACTGTTATTTTAGCCACTGTCATTTACTGCGAGGAGAGTCAACTCCAGTTTGTCTGTGCGGCGCAACCTTGACAGTGAGACACATTTTAACCGAGTGCAAATTTTTAGCTGCCACGCGACTATCGTTGAGTTTGCCCAGTGGCATGCATGACATTTTAGCAGACAGCCTGATTGCTGTAGAACATGTTTTATCTTTTATTCGATAGTGCCCTATGATTGGACGTGTATTGTTTTAATTGCGTTCTACAGCTTTGACACTATTTAGTTTTATTTATTTCTTTTAACCACCAAAGCTTTTTTATACCTTATTTTCGGAGTGTTATCTCCTACATTTTAATATTCGTTTTAGCGTCTATGTGTGCGTATTTTTATAGCATGAACTTTTAGGCCTAAGTTTTATTTTCTGCTCGTTTTGTTTTCTGACATTTCCTAGGGCGCTAATAATCTTATAGATTGGGCGCCCTAAAACCTTACTTCTTTCTCTTCCTGGTTTTGAATGTCTTTTCAGTAGTTACTTCAGCACTATTTGCAAACTGACACTCTACTAACTTTCACAGATTTATATGGAGAACTCTTCTTGAGCAGATTTGATAACCCTATGTTTAGCTTCCTGCAGGTGCTTTCTAGAATTGCACCTGATGAAGAAGGATTTCAAAAGTCCTTCAAATGCTGTCTCTACTCTTTCAAGTCACACTCATTTGCCATTGATCAATAGTTGATGTCTAGTAGGCTCGGTTTTTGTTTTCTTCCGGGCCATTGCTCTTCATGGCGATTTCCATTGTATCTGTTCCCGAAGGTTGTAACACAGTGTTTACATTTAAGGAAAAAGAAAATAGAAATGGTGTTTTATTTATGGACGCTCTTTAACTACTTTGGTTCTCAGCGTCCTATTCTATGTTGGGCGTGAAAGACCGCTTAATTTTTGCTCAGAGGCTTCCCTATCAGGCTTGAGGTTCTTTTACGTGCCGTAAATCTACGACACGGGACCCACGGCTTTACTTCCCTTCCGAAGGAAGCCTATCTAAGGATTTTTAGGCCCGAAAAAATCCATCGTTCTCCGCCGGGTTTGAACCCGCGATCTTGGGTATATGAAGTTAGCATGGTAACCATTACACCACGGAGGCCAACTACATTTGAGAAGATGACCGCAACTCATTTCAGGCCTCTCTTGTCATAGCTACTTAGGAAGATGTTCCCACACTTAATACAATTGTATCCAGGAGTAGAGTTCAGAGATACTTTCCCCTTAGGGGCCTACTTCGGTAGGTACGGGATATGCGCACCTGGGGTCCCGAGCCGCCTTTGACTCCCAATGTGGGCAACCTCAGAGTGGTGAGAGAGTCAGTAGGTTAAACTACCCACACACATGTAGGCCAAGCGTGGAGATCCGTGTCGGTGGAAAATGACCCCATGTTGGGCTCCGTGGTGGGTGGGGAGCACTGGGGAATGAGTTTATATCTGTCTTTATGGCAACCAAAACCAAAACCTCTCCTTATGTTAATTTAGGAAAGAAGTAATCGAGTTCTGTGGTTACTTGGTTGTTAATAGTACAGAGGAAGGGAGTAAGTTTTCTACGGTCAGCCCTTTTGCCATTCAAAAGGGCCCTGATGCCTTAGCTGGCCCTGTTAGGTCGTGCATTTAAGCCCGTAACAGCACACTGCTGGTTGAGGCATTCTCCGCCTCCCAGGCTGCCCAAATAGTCAAGGCCAAAATGTTAGCCAGCTTCCCAGTGAAGGTCGAAGTACACAAAACGCCAAACTCCTCACGTGGTGTGATCACCACCCGCGCTCTTGACGGTTTAAGCACTGAGTAGATTCAAAAGAATATGGCGGCTGAAGGTGTAACATCAGTGTATTGGGTTCAACGTAAAGTCAATGGTGAATTCATGCCTACTCGTACCCTGTTCCTTACTTTTGATCGGGTAGATCTCCCACAAAAGATTAAGGCAGGGTACGAAGCTATCGAGGTTAGGCCTTATATACCCAACCCGCTCAGATGCTCTAAATAGCAATTTTTTGGGTACATGCGTGACTTTTGTAACGACGAAACCATCTGTACGAACTATGGTGTCCTATCCCACGATGGTGTATTTAGTAAACGCTCATCGTGCGTGAATTGCGACGGCGAACATTCATACAGTTCCCGCGAATGTCCCCATTTTACAGAAGGCGATCCAGGAGATCCGAGTGAAAGAGGTGTCCTTCTCGGAAGCCCGGAAACTCTTGCGACTCCGCCAATCCTCTGTCCCGAAGTCCTGCGCGTTTAACTCTGTTGTAGCTAAACCAGTCCCGTGTCGGGAAATCGCAAACCAAACTAGCAATATAAACGAACAACTATTGCAGAGAAGGTCCTTGTAGCCAGAACACTACCCAAGCCTACCTCATCTTCAAAGTCGGCATCAACATCTATTATATCTACTAGCCCTCACAACCGTTCAGCACCCTTTTCCCCTCCCCCCAGAGACCTACTACGTTAGGTACGGGTTTGGCGCACCCGGGGGTTCCCGAGCAGCTCACCGCCACTTCACCCTACCCGTCGCCATTCACTGGTTCCACGTCTTTTGTACTGTATGTGTTCCTTTCGTTTGTTTACATTATCACCCTCTTCTAGGCTTATGGACCTTATTAGTTTGTAAGACATTAGGTTTATTAACATCTGTCTCACCAGCAGGGATGTTTCACTATCCCCGTGGTTCCTGTCACACGGTTCCAGCGCGGCTACAAATTTGTGTGCTCTCCGGAGGTCCCAGACCTGAAGCTAGGGTGCACCCTCTCTACTGCCCCTGTGTGTAACCTTAGGTCCGGAGCCCGTCCATACCGTCAAGTACACTCACGTAGCTTCTTCGAGAGACCGGCCTGTGCTGGTGTCCCGACGACCGCGTTACGTCGTTGGGATAGTTTCATGGGCCGGACGTGTTACCGCTGAAGGTGCCCCGGCGTAATCAACCACAAGTCCCCTGAATCCAGGCATGCCTCCTGTCGCTGCACGGCCTAGAGCGGGGAGCTACAGGCAGTTATTCCTGTGGTAGAGGCTTAAAACCGGGGCGTGCGAAGTGAACGGTATACGCATGCGGACCAGCAGTGGTGTTTGGAGGGTAACCCTTGTGACGTAGGTCTTGGGTATCGGTCACGGGATGGTTCCCGTGACGGCACAGCCCATGGAGATTTGGTGTCTTTTCTTCTTTAACCCCGGATGTCAGGCTGACGCCGACGGTTCCGGAAGGGGTCCTTTCAATATGTCAAACCGCGCACAACCTTCTAATTTTGACCAGTATTTAATTATGGCTATGTTAAACGAGACGAAGAAATTCTGTGATATAAGTCCATTCTTCGAACAAACGGAAGTTGACAGGATATGCGGCAAGGTTAAAAACGCGACGAGGCTGCGAGACGGTACGCTACTGTTGGAGGTCCACAATAAAGAACAGTCCAAGAAACTACTTCATGCTACTCTGTTGGGTTCGTACAGCGTCAAAGTTTACCCCCACAAGTCGAGGAACACCTGTAGAGGAATTGTGACCACCTCTAGCTTAGACGACCTGTCCAATGAAGATATTGCCACCCATCTTTCAGAACAGCGAGTTTTTCAGGCGTACATGGCAAGGAGTACCCATTGCACACGATATTTCTCTTATTCAAGGGTACTATTGTTCCAGAATTTATATACTATGGTTGCGAACGTGCTGTGTTCCGCGCAGTGCGGATTTCGTCACAATCGTTCCAGCATCAATAACCTGGCGCGTATGGAGGTTTATGTGCAGAATGATTTCCTTCTCAAGCAGCATGTCGTGGGTGTCTTTTTTGACCTCGAGAAGCTTACGACACCACTTGGCGCTACGGCATTCTTCGTAGTTTGCACAGTTCCGGGTTACGTGGCCATCTGGACCTGTTTCTGTGCAACTTTCTCCAGCTCCGCGGCTTTCGTGTCCGTATTGGCAATACTCTCTCGCCGAAAAAGATTCAGGAGAACGGTGAATCCCAAAGTTCGCTACTTAGTGTTATGCTTTTTGCTGTGGTAATCAACAGCATTACTGCCGTCGTTCGTAGTGGGATCTCATCGACACAGTATGTGGACGACTTTGCGCTATACTTTTGCTCCTACAGCACTAATCATCTCGAACGACAACTCCAGCTGGCTATAAACTCCCTCCCTTGTTGGGCACTTCGTAATGGTTTTCGTTTTTCCCCTACGAAAACGCGATGCATACACTTCCACCGTCTTCATGGAGTACACCCGCCGCCTGACCTTCACTTGAGCGGTGTGCCGCTGCCTTTCGTTCCGTCCTTGAAGTTCTTAGGTCTCCACCTGGACCGTGAACCTTCTTGGCTGCCCCACATCCGACACCTTCGCGCCGCCTGTGATCGATCGCTTCGGATCCTCAAACTGCTTTCTGGTGCGTCTTGGGAAGGGTATCGTTCCGTGATGCTGCGTTTATACCGTTCACTCGTTCGCTCTAAACTGGATTACGGCTGTTTTATTTACGGCGCAGCGACCGCCTCTAAACTTCGCCTTTTAGACACTGATCATCATACCGGTATACGTCTTGCTACAGGAGCCTTCTGCACTAGTCGTGTGGAATGCTTGTATGCTGATGCTGGTGAACCCCCACTGGCAGTGCGTCGCTCCTTTTTACCTTGTTCTTATGCTGCTAAGTTGTCTGCGGACCCCTGCCATCCCTTTTTTAACCCTGTGTTACGCCTGGAGTATTCACACCGCTATCTGAGGAACACCATTTTTTCACGCCCCTGTGGTATTCGGTTTCGTAAGCTGCTCTCCGATAGGGGTCTCAGATTGCCTCTTGTGGAGCGTGCTTTTGTGTATCTGGAACCTGCCTGGCAACTGAGGCGTCCCAGTTTTGATCTAACCCTCTCGAACCTTGTGAAACTGTCGGCCGCTCCGGGGGTATTTCGGCGCCTGTTTTTAATGCACTTCTGTGCGGTTACCAGACCTATGCACCGGTATTCACTGACGGTTCCCAGCAGGGAGGAGCTACAAGTTGTGCCTTTTACTTCAATGGGGAAACACATAATTATCGCCTTGCGGACGCTAGTTTGGTATTCACCGCTGAACTGTGCGCTATCTTTTACTTTCTGGATTTTTTCTCTCTTTTAGTACCTGGTAGTTTTAATGTATGCTGCGATTCCCTGAGTGCCCTACAGGCTCTGCAGCAGTATACCGGCTCTTCGTCACTCGTTATGCGCATTCAATCTCGCATTTCCGAATTGATTGATTTCGGCTAACAGTTCGTCATCACATGGTTTCCAGGTCATGTTGGTATTGCAGGTAATGAGGTATCGGATAGGTCTGCAAAAGCTGCTTGCTCCTTACTGGATTACTCCGAAGCGGCCGCGCCCGCTGGGAATGTTTCACGTCACTTTCGTAGGTCTCTTCTTTTAGCCTGGCAGCAATATTGGCAAAATTTAGCAGGTACCCAGCTTCGCACACTCAAAGACACGGTACATCCATGGCTTACATCTTGCCAGCCGAACCGGCGCCGCGAGATTATTCTTACGCGTCTGCGTATCGGTCACACGCGGCTAACTCATGGCTACCTTCTACTCGCTGAGCCAGCACCTATCTGTCAGACCTGCGATGTTCGCCTGTCTGTGGCACATGTGTTGCTTGATTGTCCGAAATTCCATCGCGAACGGCAATCCATCTGCCTGGGTACCGCTTTACCTGTCATTTTATGCGATGACGCCAATTCCGTCGATAAAGTGTTTCGGTTTGTTGCCTCTATGGCCTCAGCAAAGATATCTGACCTGTTTTATGCGTGTGTGAAGTTTTAGCCATTTTAACTTTTTAGCCCCTGTCTTTCAGCACATGAGACTACTGTGTGTGTGTGTGTGTGTATGTGTGTGTGTGTATGTGTAGTTTTTAGCTTTTTTAAGCTTTAAGCCGTGTTTGGAACACATTTTTTTCGTGCGTTACTGTGTAAGGGTTTTTTTTAGCACTTTTTAATTTTTCACCCTGTAGTTTTCTTTTTAGTGTGGTTTCCTTTTTATTAACGTCGGGCCCAAATGACCTATTTGTCGACGGGCCATTAAACACCATTCACTCACTCACTCACTCACTCACTCACTCACTCACTCACTCACTCACTCACTCACTCACTCACTCTCTCACCCCTTATCGCCTAAACCTTCGACCTCGGGGAAATAAGACAGGTAAACCTGTGACGTATTCTGCACCTGCAAAACAATTCAAGACCAGCTATGTCAGGCAAGATTTTTTAAAAGATAGTGTCCAGACCACTCCCAAACCATCTCAGGCAACGCAAAAATCAAGCCACTCTCCACGGAGATCCTCTTCTGAGAAATCTTCAGGGGGAAGTAGCGATCGGCGACTACCATCTTCACCGATCAGTACCGTTAACCGACATTTTCTATTGGTAAGGGGTCTTCCCCTGTGGAGGAAATGGTGCAGGAGGATTCTGTCGTCAGTGCGCGACGCACAGTGCGTAAGCGACAGGATCCTAGTGTTGAACAAAGTGTTAGTCGGACCCCCCAAAATAATAAGTTACACCGACCAGCACCGCCCAATATGCAGAAATGACTTTCGATTTAGAACTTATCCCATCCCATAAACAATGGCTATCCTACAGAGGAACATACACGGAGTTAGATCACATCTTCCAGAGCTAGAATTGTTGTTGCACCAGCATCAGGCTTTGTTCGTATGCCTACAAGAAGGCATCTTCTACGCCCAGTGTTACCACTAACCTAGTCTCGGCTGAAAATTTTAGACTTGTTGTGCGAAGAGCGGTAATATTGTGCTGGCATGGGGAGTGGTCCGCTATTCGCGGAAACAAACTTAGTTAGGTGAAGGAGTTCCCATGCACTGGGTGACTTCCTCACGTCTATCTAGTCGTGAGGAAGTTATTTTAGCTAGATTATGTATATGCCACTCTATTTTTAGTAATAGCCATGTTTTTAAGGAGGAATCTCCACCTGTCTGCCCGCTCTATGGCAACGCTTTTACCATCACTCATGTCTAGCACCGCCACTCTGTAACTGCCGGCCAGGCTTTCGGTGGTCCTGGCCGATGATTCCGGAGCGGTGGAGAAGGTTTCTAGATTTTTATCTCAAGTGACAATTGCTTTACCAATCTAGTTTTAATAGCTTTCATTTTTTTTTCACGGCTTACAATGGAGTGGTAAGTCAATCTTTTACTTTTAATTGTACTTTTAATTTTGTCACCGGCACCCATGCCCGGCGGCTGTGGTTTTAATTTTACCCCCAACATTTCCCTCCATTGTTTTTAAAGCTTAAACACAGGTTTCCGCATTTAATGGTTATCTTTCCCGGGGTTTTATCCGTCACTTGGACTATTTAATTGTTCCCTTGATTTTATTGGAGCTTTATTTTTCTCTGGTTGTTGCCCAGGATTTTATCAGTTTTATTGTTATGGTGTTTATTTTTATTTCTGGTTCAAGCATAGTTTTCCATTTTCTCATTGCGCTAATGACCTTAGCAGTTGAGCACCCTTAAACACCAATCATCATCACCATCATCAGAGATACTTAGCTGAAAGTAGCTTGCTGCATGTTTCCAATCTGATAAATCCTTCTAATTTTGATTTTAAGGCCAGAACTTTTCTCACCTTCACACTCTTGTCGCAATTGATATATTAGTTTCCCTTAGAGGAGCTGATGTACTCGACTCGAAGCAAACTGGCGAAATGAAGATCTGTTTTTTTTTTTTTTTTGTTTTTTTTCAAGTGGAGTGGGAAAAAGTTCACCTTAAAGATTTACCCGGGCTGGCTAGCCCGGAGTGTCGGGGTCTCTAAGAGAGGCATAACGACTAAAAAGCCCCCACCAGTAGCGAGAGGTGTGAAATTCTGCGGTACCGCTGTTGCACCCGCGCAGTCTAGGTAAAGGTGAACTGGCGCGCTGTGCGGTCACCAATGGGTGAGGGTTATGATAGCAGACCGGCTTGACCGAGGCTCAGCCGGTCCCCATAGGGGAGATTATGGTATGTTTATGATAGTATTTAATAGGAGAAACTGAGCTTGGAGTTGCAGTTGTAGTGAAGGGAGAGCTACTACTTTCCCCGTGTGGTGATAATGTGATGATATCACCGGTGTTTCCGTCTCTTGGAGGTAAGAAGCGGAGTGTAGAAGGCGTGTTGCTCCATGAATGTCCGGTGGCCTTCTTGAAGGTCGTGAAGTTGCTGGTGGATTCGTGGTGTTGGCGCTGCAGCTCTCGAATACTCGCGTTTTCTGTTCAAAAGATCCCAATATTTGGTATATTTTTGAGGTTTTAGGACTATAAATAATATTTGGGACGAATGTTTTTTTTTCCAGATTTTTAATGCATTTTATAGTTTTTACATACTTTTCCGAATAAATGAATGAACTTGCATTTAATCGATACATAAGCATGTGAAATTGGAAGCCCATCATACATTTCCCGTTATTATTTTCCATAAAACCTGTCCGACAGGTTAGTGCATCTGCTTCTCCCTAAAACCGGTTTTCATGTTTTAACCTCCAGGCATGTTCTTTCCAGCCTCATATGTCGCTGTTTAACATCACCCCCTAAAAGCCAGTTATCAGCATGTCTATTTTCGCATCATCAGTTTCAGGCATGCTCACCTTCCACACCATCCACTATCCACGATAGAAGGATAACTGCCACACCAGATGTATACACTACCCTCACTAGTTAAGAACAGCCATATTTTAGAAGTTTTAAGAAATTAAATTTATGTCAGACGCATGCTTTTTATACGTTTTTTAGCTTTTATATATTTTTATACGAATAAATCTATACAATTTCATTTAAACTAGTATTTTATTTGCGGATTTGGAATGGTGTCATACATTTTACTATTATATCCTCATAAAAATCATCCAACAGGTAGTGCATCCACATTGCCCTAAAAATCCGGTTGGGGTCATATTTTCACTCACTTTTAAATTTCCGCTTATAACAACCCCATATAGCCCTAGGACAGCATCTAAGGCACACCCTATCGGTTCTACATATTATTTAATTTATATGTATTTTCTGCAAGTATTAGGTATTCGGAGCCTACACCGCAAGATTTAGGATGCTGTATATAGCTAATTCAAAATGTTAAATGCATTTACAATATATGCACATTCCAGGGGTTATTCAGCTTTAAACATTGCATTGAACATGAAATCCTAAAAAGTTCTCTCATGAAAGGATGGGAATCAAACCGGTGTTCTTTTTTATAAAGTTATTAGTTCGTTCAATATCCGAATGTTTCACCTTCATGTGTAAATTCATTTAAGCTATATAACGCTCTTAGTTACGAAGTTATAAAAGCGGACCGTTCATAGATTCGATCCTCTAACGTTATCTATTTTATTTGTACCAATATTCAAGGACGGAGGGAGGGGCAACAGTTTCCGTTTTATTCACACACCTGATGTCCACTCCTCTAAGAGTTATTCACCTTGGAATTAGGCTAAGGTCTTAGAATCTTAAATGCCTCAGTATACACCTTTTCCCGTTAATGCCTGCCTAATAGTTGACGATTACCTCAAATATTAAATGTCCTTGAAACTTTTTGTTTCGAACCAAGGCCCTGCAATCATAATTTACAACCGTTGTCCCTCAATAGTAACTGTCTGGTTAGGATTAACAGTTCCTGAGATAATTATTTTTAAAGATTTTGTTCGAACCTCGGACCTTCAAGCACATCTGTGTATATTTAAAGCATAGCCCTTAGGTCAGTATATTGAATGAAGCTTATTCGAAATCTTTTTCTAAAATGTATAACCTCTATAAAAGATTAAAGTTTCATATATCGACCTAGAACGGAACCAAGTCCCTCTAGATTAAAAACAACATATAAATCATAGTTTTCTATGCTAAGCGAATCAATAGTGTGTTAATGCAGCCCTTATAGACCAGGATTCAGCAAAAAAGTTAAAAAGTCATCGAAAGTTATGGATTCGAACGAAGGACCTAGGATTAGAAATTATTCTTTAATCTGATGTAGTGTATTAAAAGTTACCATAAAGTCTTTATTCCGTCTTGCTACGACTAACAGTTCCTGAGAAAATCACGTTTAAGTTAACACATCGAACCCCGGACACTCAGATATCCTTATAACATTGCTCTAATTCCTATCTATTGAACTCACTTTACTCGAAGTCTTTATCTAAATTAGATAAGGAGTTATTGGAGTCTAAGGTGTAATATATCAACCCAGAATCATACCTAAGCCATTGTCCCGTATTTGGGCCACATTAAGCAGAGCACTTGACCATTTTTACCGCATCGTTCTATCTTAAGCCGTTCCGGAGATAGCAGGGATAACAGGAACTTTATCATTCAAAGAATACCAAACTTTGCATATTGATAACACTTTTTCCGCGTTTCTTTCGTGTCCTAATTACCAAATAATTTAAATGTTCTATTGTTGCTTCATTTTCAGAAGTGTATTTGTGTGTTTTTGGAGACTTCTAGTAATATATTGTGATAATTTTACTGATTAATTATATTGATAATTAATTGCACTTTAATTATGTAAATATAGGTTAATTCTGATTTAAACTGCATGTTCCTGGTAAAAAATCAGCTCAATTTGATATCTTGCACTTTGTTCTAACTTCAAAATTGCCAGTATTATTGCCAAGCTATGTTTCATGTAAATCCCCTTCCCTTCGATAGCGTCGCCTGTCCAATATGCTTATAAGGGCATAACAAACAGGCGGAAGACATGGGCGGAGTCAGCGGAGTCTTACGATAAGTATTTCCAGACGCATTTTTAGTGTCTTTGAGTGTAAAACCCTTTCTGTGGTATTGCCGGATGTAACAGAAATTTTAACAATCGATTACGTGATTAAATTAAGCGGAGCAGTATAATGTTACATGGCACGACAGTCCACAAGGGACCTTGGCGTACCACCCGCCGCTGCATCCCCCATCTCGTCCCGAAGGCGTCATGAATGCGGTGCAGTGCTGGAGGGTGAGACGTGACCAGCGCCTCGAGTCCCTCCCGAACGGTTGATGTGGTTTTCTCGATCTGGAGCCACTTCTTCTCAATCAAGTAGCTCCTCAATTGGCCCCTAGGGACATCACGAGGCTGAGTACATTCCGAACCACGTCTCCCAGCGGGGGGAAGATTCCCCACACTGGTGCCTGGAATCGAACCCAGGTCCCCGCTTGACAAGCAGCCGCGCTACCACCGCGCTAAGTAGATGACCAAGAGGAGTAGTATAGTGACTTAAAAATGTAAAATTAGAACAGGCAAAGGAAATAGGAAAAAAATGCATACATTTATGACGTAAAAAGAAAGCTTTGTAAACTGATTGGAAAAACGATGAAATGAAACACAGGCAGCAAGGAGAGTATAAGATCTTTTTTTTTTTAATACTATTTTTTTCGAATATTAAAGAAGTATCAAATTTTAAACTTTCATATTCAACCCACAAACGGCTAATGTTTTCTTTATTATCATGGTCCATACAAAAATATTGGTAGAAAATCAAAAATGTTTTAAATGCTGTGTAAAGTAACAGGAAAACCGGAACACATTTCTGAATGTCCAAAGTATATTTATAAGGAAGCTGAAAAATAAAGATGAGTACCTACTACGGGGACATCAAATCGTTTTATTATAAAAACGATACATTATATCAATATTCAGATAAATTAACAAATAAAATTAGTAAAACGACACGGGAAGAAAATGTGATAATAAAAGAAAAAGGCACAGTACTAACAGGACGCAAATAGTGCTTAAAATATCAGAAAGACTACAATTACAGCTAGTATACAGCAGATGAAGAATTAATAGAAATGCTTACATACATTTTAATCATATACAAGAGTAGAAGATTAAAAGAGAGATATTATAAATAAAGAGACGAATGAAGAAGAGAAAAGGGTGAAGGAGCCAGAAAAGGAGAGCATGAAGGAGGAGGGAATAAAGGGTTGCGGAGAAAGTAGTTTCAGGAGAGCATGCCTGGAAGTGTAGAAGAGGAGGAGCCGGGAGACGAGAGCTGAAAGAAGAAGACTAAAAAGTTTATATATTTATTCGACTAGGTGGTTTGGTGGAAATAAATTGTAGAGAAAAATAAAAGATAAGTTGTCAGGAGTGAGTGGCATTTGCTAATAAATGGAGGGAGTAAAGTGTCTATTGAATAAAGAGATTAATGAAAAGCCAGTATGTTATTAGTGTAATGTTTGAATATTAACTGATAAATTGTGGAATATTAAAGTGACAAGAATGTTTAAGGAGGAAGGTTATTTTGTGATAATTTAGAAGAACTTTATAAATAATGGTAGTAATAAGTAAAAATAATCTTAAAATACTGATACGTTAATAGTTAGGTAAATAAGAAGGTATTTCATTAAAAACAAATGGTATGATTGTATCATAATGCCTTACTATCTATAGAAAAACAAGATACGGTTTGTAATTGCATATATTAATACGATTCTAAATTGTAATTGTACTTATAGATTAACTAGGATGCTCCCGCCAGCGTTTGGTTCCACTGGCTGCCAATACTTAGGGTAAGTTAATATAAGAAAAAGCCGGTCGCTATGTGAAACAAATGAAATTCGCTACGCTTTGCACGGCCAGAGCAAAACTAAAGACATGAAACGAAAGATGATCTCACGTTTGAGAAAAGTTTAAGAAGCTTAAAAGTGAAACCAATAACAGGGAATATCTTGGAAACAGTAAACTCTGCAAAAATGTATATGACATAATAATTTGTGTGTGTTAACGAGATCTGCATGTTTTATGTAAGTTTTTGTACATCTCTTAGGGCTTACCAATTATGCAAAATTCATGCAGAACGAAGAGGTCTTCCGATGCTATTCCCAGAAAATTCAAAATAGGTATTTTATTTGCTATGTAAATACCTTTAATGCTTTTACGGTATTTTAATCAGAGCCGTTACAGCCATTTTTGAGAAAAAGAGAAGTTTGTAAAATATTCCACGTAAAGGGTAGTTTGTGGTGGGAGGGGGGGGTTCTTTAAAATTTTTGTGTCGCATCCCTAAAAAATACTGAACTTAAATACCAGATTTAATATCACTTCATTTAGAGCTATGCTGACAATGCACACACGTACCTTTTTCTATAATGCGTCTTTTTTAATTCAGGGGGTCAAAAACATTTAATTCCAACAAAATCTTGACATCGAATATTTAGGTGGAATACAATACCTTCTCTACCTACTATAAGCATAGTACGTGTAGAGAAAGTAAAAAACGGGAAATACTTGTCAAATGGAAACCATTTGATAGGACTGCTGACTTACAGTAAAAATATTAGAATAATAAGGTAAGTGTATATACTATATTATATATTTTATATTATATTGTATTAGTGTATGCAGCTCATTCGCCTATGTATGAAGAATTAAATGATGAACTTAAAATATACGTCATGGGTTGTATATCCATATGTAGGGATGATATTTCATAGATTTATTTTATTTTATTTATATTATCACCGAAAGTTTTTTATAAATCTCTACATTCGGTGATTTCCTCCTGCCCCCCGTTCAAATGTAATAACAAAAACCAACAGCTCTCACTGGCTTTGTTTTTGATAAAATCATGCGAAAAGCAAACCGCATTCCCATCATATTTATCCATTTATCAGTAAACAAATCGATAACAACTACATTTTTCCATTAGGGCTTTCAGTTCATATACTTTTTATTTATTTGGGGTAATTATTGTGATTGTAATTAAATTTGATCTTGATTAATCAGAAATAACTCATTAATTGCTTGTAGTTAATCTGTTGTTTTACGTGTAGTCGGAATTATCGACTCCCTAGTACTGCAATTTGTCCCTTGAAACAATTTCTCTCAGTAACTCTGAAAATAGTTTTTGTGGCTTAAACTTTTAATTCTCGTTATTAGAAGCCAATTGGTGCACACTTACCAAAGAGGATGCAGTTAGCTACATTTCTAGATGTAACTGTTGTTAAAATTTAAATATAGTTATTTTTAAACCAAACCTTTATAACATTTTCATTTTTCTGAGATACAATGATAGTCTACATTCCGAATGTTTGAAATTTCAAAAAATATTTTTGCTGAATCCATGTCACTGTTCTTAGACTTTTAGTATAATACGAATTATAAAATCCCATATGCTTTAGCTAAATTTAAGAACTAAATTGGCTTAAATTCCATTACAGACAATTAGTATGTACTACATACTTGCCCTTAATTGATAATGTAACTTCGTATCTCGGCGGATAAAAAGTAAATATGTGAACGTTAGGGAACGTTTAAGAAATTATAGGTAACATTTTTAGATTTAAGTAGAAACCAATGAAGCAAATCAGAAGACCCAATTAAACATAGGTTTCATAAACAGCTGTTTTCGGTATATAGAATTATTATTATTATTATTATTATTATTATTATTTGAGAAAGTTCCTCAAAGCGGTTTTATACCCAAGGAGCTTTGCTATACTAGCTCGAAATTTGCACTGCTATATGTTGTAACATTCGAGGTTAACTCTTGTTCCTCTATCTGCACTGAACGTTTTTGCCACAAATGAAACAGTTTAGCGCATTCGTCATGAATATACAGGAATATTCAAAAATGCTTTTGCATCGTTTGGGGATGGATTCCTTACATTGAAACAAGAAACTGGGTTCATATAAACATATGCTCTAAAACGCTTCGGTTTCGCGTTATCAATTTACTAATGAAAGTTCACCTTTAACGGCTTTCCGGCTCTAACCTAATAACTTTATTTATTTATACGCTCATTCATAGAAGGCTTTGACTCATTTTGCCCTGCCATGATTGCTTGTTTACATTTGTCATTTATTACATGAGTAACTAATTTCCCCAGCGCGCCTTACAGGCGCTGTCTGGAGGGACTTCATTCAGGACACCCTCCCGTACTCACAGAAAATGTGTCTCTGTAAATAAGAAGAAACATATTGTTTATAATGCTCTTAGAGATTTTAGTCTCATTGTTCGAGATGTACTGGCTGGTATCTAGCATGACAAATGGATAGGTAGAGGGGGACCAGTTCCATTGTCTGCACGTTCTCCCGACCTCAATCCTTTGAATTTTTATCTTTTGGGGCACCTCAATCATGGATTTATGCAGCAGACCTCCCGGGTGAACAAACTCTTAATCTACGTGTCATGAAAGCCTGTCGAAATCATACGACACCGACTGGGAGAATTTCACATTCCATGCTACGACCAGTGCATGCGCGTCTACACATTTGAATCACTTGCTATTAGTAGTGTTTGTTTGGAACTCCTCCGAACAAGCTGACATCGCAAATAGAATACTGTGTCACTTCAAAATGTTTTGATTAATAACACTTTGAAACTCAATAAGAGAACCAAGGGGTTTGGGGCATATGTTTACATGGATATTTTTTGTTATTTTTATTTAAGGAACCTGTCACCAAACTTTTTAAAAGCATTTTTTAATCAACCTGTATGATAGTCGCACATACAGGCCGATTCAGTGCTGGTGTATACAGGAATTAAAATGAAACAGGAATCAGATAAAAATTGGAGGTAGTTCGACATCGTAGCGCTTATACAACGAAGTATGCTGTAATGCCGTCGCTACCGAACGGCTCAGGCAGTAACGGCTGTCGCCCATATTCGCGAAGTCGGATCCCCAGAGGACGCCATTTTGACCCATGGATTTTTTCGTGGCTTTCCCTGATCGGCTTGGGCGTTTCATCTTGTACCACAACTTTCCTGTACATCTTTCTTGCACCAATCATTTCCTTGTCGTTTGTCTCAGGGTTGAAGAAGCAGACGACGGTGTTCGGCCGGTTGCGGATGGGTGGTGACTCTATAAATGTGTCTTCGTGGTGTCGCTGTGAAGACCTCGCGGTTAAGACTTGCTTCCGGGATCCTTTTCGCAGTGCTATCAAGGGTTCAAGGGCTTATGGGAGAGTGCCGGGTGAGGTAGGATGCAGTTTTTTCAAGAGAAATATAGTGCAACATAAGAGAATATAATATGAGTATAAATTTAGTATGATGATATATTATGATATACGATGATACAATATTCTAAGTTAACATAATGGAGTGTAATGCAGAACGTGCGAAGCGGAGGTTTCCAACTTCGTTGTAGTTTCGAAGTGAATGAAACGAATTCTACTTACTCACGGAAGCTAGCCTATTGACAAACTTTGAATCAATTTAAAACTCACTTATGTAGTGGGGTGGTAGCATATTTATCTCACATTCAAAAGGTCCCGAGTTCGAATCTCGGTTAGGGTGAGTTAATGGGATAATTTTTTTTCCCCTTTTATCCAGAGAAGAAAAACGTCGAGTAACTCAAAGCTCAATAGACTCCGGGCTAATTTGAACATCGTTTCATTCACCTTACACATACATTATCCGATACGATCTCCCAGATTAATCGACTTTAAGCTTATTCAAAAGTTATTTGAAATATTTTCCAAAAAACTATTCTTTATAATCATTAGTAGGGATTACGATAAATGTCAAAATGAAGAATCATTAACACAAATAATTGAGCTAAAGGATAAAATGACCAACAAAGTGGCAGATACTACACTCTGGAGTCGAACAGCTGAACGCATAGCTGGCTTGAGAGAGCTTGACCAACGAGCTTACGGGAGTCTCGATTCTCGCTAGACTCACAAGTCTCGTTAACAGCAAGACTGCGGTGTAATGCGCGGAAACTCGCATGATCATTCTGCAAGTTATATTATTTCATTTGTTCAAATGATTTAAGATTTAAATAGCCTACCAGGATAAAGATGACATTTAAATAACCCACGCTAGGGAAAGGGTTTAAAACGAAATGGGGTATCACAGAATATGTAGTTAGTTATGTGAACATGGTCTCCACTTTTATTACAAATAAGTGTGTATATATTTTATTACTCCAAGACGTTTATGTTGCAAGAAGTAATTCTATTTTCGGTTGTAATCTGAATATGTTTATACATAGTAAAACAAAGTATAGGTATGTCATTAACGATCAATATCGCTGATTCAAACCGTTTACTGAGAACGCATTTGGGGTATGTGTACTGTTAAACGCTGGGTCATCTTGTGTTATTACTAGGACCCCCTAGCTTTTTATACCTACATACAATTTTAACCTCCTTAGATTTTAAAAAATTTCCCAGCTTTCTAACGATGTTTCTACTTTTTTTTTCTTTTTTTTTTAGGGTTTTTAACAAGTTTCCTACCTATTTAAGGAAGTTGACGACAAATATCTTTTATAATATAATACAGATGAAAATATGAAAACTATTTTACTTCACGGAAGAGTGCTATTAAAATGTACTATCATTTAAGGTAATTTATTAAACAGTATACCTGTGCTAGAACATTTTACTACAAAATTAACATGTATTTTTAATATATAGTACTCATTAAAATAAAACTCACATTTCAGAATGTTTTCCGTACACCTCTAGCCACATGTGCATTTTGCTTTTTTTTTTTTTTTTTTTTTTTAATATATTCCTATAGGCAGAAAAATATCTTTCAACATCGCAAGATGTCGCTGGAGTATATTTCATACACGCAATTTCTATACCAAGACAAAAAAATCGTGATAAATTCTTTCGTTGGCTAAACCCACATGTACATTCAAAACTAAACTAAATGAATTGCTAAACAAAAATTTTAATTCAAATGAATTGAAAAAAAAAATGATATACTTCCTACCGAGGCTTAAAAAACAGATAAATGGAACTTAAGTTTAGCGAGATTAAAGTCTTAATGTCCCATTTAGCTTTTTTTTTTTTTAAATTTTTTTTAGGTTGAATAAGATTCATACATTAGCATTCAAATGCCTTGAAACATAGAAATCCTTCGAAACTTTTTAACTTACATAAGGTAACGCAGCTGTGAAATTCCTAAATCCAACAGTTTTCAACTAATCAGCCTGAAATTTTGAACATGCATTTATGTTGTACAGTAGTTACGTGCTTTAAAGTTTGTTATATGTATCTAAAGTAGTTTTTGAGTTATTAATTTTTAAATTAAAAATCTGGCGCCAAATTCAAATCGCTCCACACGATGAAAATGATGAAAAATTTAACTTTTTTATTTTTCAAAATATGCACTTAAGTATCAGGAACAGAATTATTATAAGAATTTATTGTTCCACAATTATTTAAAGAGTCAAAAATATTAAGCAAGAAGCAGACAAAAATTCAAGAAATTTCAAAATATCATTGAGTTTAAAAATCAATATTTACAACAATATTAGGACTTTCAAAAATCATATGATAGATACCCTTTCTTGCTTATTAAGAACGTACCCTAAAATTTGAGAGAGCTTGAATAAAACCTGCATCGTGTGGAATATTTTAAATGGCAAAAAATTTTGAAAAAACTGTAAACGAGTAAATCAAGTTTTAAAGTTCAAAACATTTTCCGTCTAAGTTGCATTAGTTCAAACAGTATAAAACCCTTCAGACACATAAGTTGAACCCTCCTTCCTCTTCCTTCTCTCCTCTGCAGCAGTTTTCTTCAATTTTAGTTTAGGAGAAAGAAATGATTTAATTGTCATTTTATTAATTTTTTTATTTTTTCTACAGAAATATTAAGTTTATTATTTTATTACACAAGCACTGGTGATATTAGAAAAACAGTCATGTCATCAATTTTCTGTTGGTGAGGTGTGAGGAGGCCCGTCGGGTGCTCTATCTCGCTTATGGTTTAGGATGGTTTTATAAATGTTGAAACATATCACTATACTCACTTTTTTTTAGTTATTAGTGCAAATTATTGTATTTTCAACTTGATGTAGACACATTTAAGGCCAAATGTTATTGGCCAAAGCCAAATTTAGGATTTTTACCAATTTCTCACTCTAGTGAAAAGGTTAAAGCACCACACCCACTTACAGTCATCCATTTAAATCGTCACGTGATACGGTTTAAAGCGCCGCATGGTAATAAAAATAGAAGGAAATTGGACTACAAGCATTACATTATTTAATTAGGCAAAACAACATTTTTTTCATTTTTAGTACTTTTTGATCAAATTTCACAGATGCGTTACCTTAAAAGAGGAAAAAGGGTTAAACCTAAAATTCCGGGCCCTAGTTTACGTAACCAGTTTATACTACGGATCATACGTGAGTCTACTTCATCTGCAGTTACGAGAATACTCGAGTCGCCTCGCTCTGAGCACTAGTTCTGGATACACGAGACTCTCGTTGCCTCCTGGCTTACGAGTAACGAGCGAGAGTGGCACGGGTTTTGACCGCCTCTACTACACTCGCATATATCGTTTTTAGCTTATACATAATTATGTGCATTAGCTTATTAACAACGTTTTAAAGCTGAACAAGCCCTATCTACGATATCATACTTTTGCGTATTATTAGCATGTCGCTAGATGGTTCGTCAATATGACTGTATATTAAAAGCTGAAAATATAGCTCATGAGCTAAACTTACAAAAACATGAACTGGTTAAACAGGGCTAAGTTTGATTTACCAAGTTTGCGCAGTTATTTTTCATTACATTATGTAGTTTGAAAGACTCGTAATTTGAGTATACAGCAGTAGTTAATAAATAATATCCTGGAACACGGGATCCAAATCCATAATAATACAATTAATTGAAGGAAGATGTGATTGATGATGACCAGCGATTAAAGTTAATCTTCCCTCCCCTTCTCCTTGTCCTTTCCCCTTGATATCACCAAGCCCCTTTACTGCCGAGTTATAGTAATAGAATAATGAGAGCACGACAACTTGTTGCTTCTATTTTTGTTTTGTTTTGAAATAACGACCCTTCAACCCCAAATGTAGACCTGTGCACGTGTTTGTCATCAAGTGCCACTATTAGCGTTTTATCTTGAACACGTATGGCAACCAATAGCGAAGATTAAAAATAAGAAACATATTTGAATAGGTATGTCCTATAACAGCTAAACCTCAGAGCAGGAATAAATATTTTCTTTAAAATATATATACCTACATACACAGTTTGGGAGATGAATAACTGCAAATATATCTATCAGCGTTTGAGTACGATGTGACAATCCAATACTTGTAGTGTTTTTCTCGATATTCTCCAAAGTTATGTTCATGAGGAGAAATTCCGAAGTTTTTTAGGATGCTATTATTCCCTATCTCAGACGTTCGGTTTTTTATATAATAATCACAGAGTTTATATAACAAGTGTCCTCTGCCCTTTATCCTGAGCGACTATAGGTGAACTGTTGTATGTAAACACAACAGGGACATAGCTTAGAACCGTTCAAAACACATTACACCCTGACATTTGTTCTTCGTTTATGATAAAGCAATTAGTAAGCGGACAAAACGAAATAAATTATGCGTTATACGCATTTTTCTCTACTAAATATCAAATTGTTTGCGCTTATTCACATAAGAACCAATATACAACGGTCACGCGCACGCGTGCCTTATAACAGCTGTGGTAATTAATCTCCTATTGTTTCAAAAAGGAACGAGTATTCTTTAACACGCATTCATAGTGTCTTCTCACACCTTTGAACCTTGCAAGTATTAATCCAAGATCATGTATTATAAACGCATATATACATCTCCCATTCGATGCTTTTCACAAAATACAGAAACGCAAACTTTTTTATAGACGGTATGTTTTGTAGATAAAAAACACTTTTATGGATTTAGAGGTCCACATAGCATGCGATTCTAGTGAAATGTCGACTCTAGGGAGGATGGCAAATTTTCCTGCATGGTAAAAATTCCCACCCCTTCTCCCTCATCCCCCTATATGAGTTCAAATAACAGTTTCAGATCAATAATAACAAACGTAGCTTTGCAACTATCAATTACCTAACACAAGTATGCCAGCTCCTAATAATCAATCCCTGATCCTCTATAACAATGGGTCCTCGCATTTGGAGAATTAGCCAGAGAAAGGAAAATAAAAGCTTCCCTACTATTAAACAAAGAAAGTGAACGACCTGTATCCCAGTTCCATACCTTTCAGTGGCTAAAAAAACTAATTGTTTAAATCCTATATGTGCACTATACATCTATAATAAGTATTGTAGATCATTTTTGTAACGAATTGTTGAAAATCCTATATGTGCACCGATATAGAAATTGATCATTCGCTCAAAATTAGCACTTGGTCCCTTATACAGCAAGCAAGCTAAAACAGTAAAAGATTACGCCCCCTCCATCCCTTCTATCCAAACAGCAGGGCTTATCTTCCTCCTACAATTTGCTTTTGGAATTTTGCCAGGCATCCTTTTTCCACCCCTGCTGCAACCGAAACAACTGTCTCCTATTTATTAGACGACTCCACAGAATCTTTTCATGCGCATTCCCCTATTTACTTAAATCTTTCCCTGTTAAATGATTACCCCAGAAATCAAGGCAAGTCGATGTTTTATTCTGAGAATTTTTAATTTTAAATACAATTTCAGGACAAAATTACTTCATTCCGAACATCTTCCTAATCTACACCCATGACCATGAAACTTCCTTTTGTACACTCAAAGCTGTACTCATTATTTTCCACAACAAATGGTAGACCACAATTGTTGGGGATTGGAGACAGAACCGCCTTAATCTCAACAAACCTTTATCGCAACCAGTAAGTTCATTCCTTTAAACATTGCCGTGTGTAGCGATAGCGAGCGAGGGGGTCGGCTTGCTTATAGTTATACTTTTTCGATTGCTAACGAAGGAGTCAGGTTTTTAAACAAACATTCAGTATAACTTGAGAGAATGTGGATGTAGGTTCAGTTATGTGTCTTGTATTGAATGGATGTTATTAATATAATATGGCTAAGAGCCAAAAAACTTACAGTTTTAACAGTGATTGGGAGGAGCATTATTGTTTTGTGGAATTCAGAGGAAAATCTGGATTTCAATATGTAACAGTAGTGTGTCTATTCCCAAGAAATATAATGGAGAGCGCCATTTTCAACAAATCACACAAACTTTAGCAGTGATTTTCTTGTTAATTCTAAATTGCGAAAACACAAAGTTAGAGACTTAAAATGTAAATAAGCATTACAAAAAAGTTTACTTACAAAGCTAGTTCAGCAAAATAGAAAGGTGACAATTGCCTTTTACGAAGTCTTTTATGTTTTAGCGGTAGAGAAGTAAACTTTTCAGTGACGGAAAAGTAGTTAAAGAAGCAATGATCAGTGCCGCGGAAACTCTTTTCGATGGTCACAAAAATAAATCAACACTTATGTCTTCTATAAAAGGACTTCAATTGTTTCACCAAACTGTTACTTGACGTGTTGAACAGATTTCTAAGAATTTAGAATATCGATTATATCAGGACCTGCAATCGTGTGAATATTTTTCACTTCAATTTGATGAAAGCACTGATATTTCTTATACTGAACAGTTGTGTTTACTTATTAGGCTGACCTTTCATGACTTTACAGTTAAAGAGGAATTTGTAAAAGTGGTGCCACTTCTTTAACGTATTAGGGGAGAAGAAATATTTAATGCATTCCGGAAATTTACAAAAAAAAAAGTAACATTCCACTCCCTAAACTTGCTGCTACAACAATAAATGGTGCACCCTAAATGACTGGAAAGAATAATGGTTTTCCTTCTTTTTGTGCTAAAGGTGATTCATTTCCAATATTCCCTTATCACTGTATTATCCACCAGGAAGGTTTATGCGCAAAGGTTTTGAAGCTCGACAATGTCATGAAAATTGTAACTCATATGGTAAATCACATTAGGTCATCTTCTACGCGGGGCAATATTGTCAAGAACTTGATGAGATACCACAGTTCCTATCTTAGTTTCTTGGCAGATATCACAACAAAATTAAATGAGCTAATTTACTGCTTATGAAGGAAACTAAGCTTTTGGATTGCACATTTTAAAATAAATTCCCTATCACACTTTCCAGCTTCAAAATCAGTTATGAAGACCGCAAATATCGGCGAATGTGGTGTTGTGTTCTTTGCCCAGCTTCTTGGAGTTCTAGTCACATAATTTAGCAACAGGTTTAACAAGATTTCAGCACTTGATCCTGTGACTATTTTATCAAAAACCCTATTGGCTTCATTACTGAACTTAGAGTTAAGGCATGTGAGATTTTGGAAATTGGAATCTTGAAGAAAGGAAGGGAATTGAACCCGGGGCTCTTTTATATAAACTTATTTAATGCTTAAATATCCTGCAATTCCTCTTAATATGTAGAATTTATTTAGGTTATATAATGTTCATAGTTTTGAGAATATCAGAAATGGAACTTTCACAGCTTCAAACCATGAACCTAAGGATATTCATTTCGAGGCTTTAGGAAGATAAAGTATGTGTATGTCGAAATTCTTTGTCTGTTTTAATATCTTTCATAGCTTTTATATACTTTTATCCTAATAAAACCGTGCACTGTCATTTAAACGAGTATTTAGCCTGTGAAGTTGGAAGACCATCATTCAGTTCACTATTATTTTCTCATATAAGTCATCCAGCAAGTTAGTGCATCTGCTTTGTATAGATATATTCCTGCTCCCAAATGCGTCATCATTTAGTAGCATCCCTGTTTAGTTGGAATACATAAGAAATCCTTAAAAAAAGAAGAAAAACAACAACTTTCTCATGAAAGGACGGGAATCAAAACTAATGTTCTTTTATATAACCTTATTTAATGCTTTCATGACATGAAATTCTACTTAATATGTAAAAATTATTTAAGTTATATAATGTTCTTAGTTTTGGGACAATCAGAAATGGAACTTTCACAATATCGCACCATGAATCTCAGGATACCCATTTTAATTCTATCAATATTCAATGTCAAAGGCATCCATTCTCCTTATTCTCACTCCTTCAAGTAATATTCAAGTAAAGTCGATCAAACATAGGACCATGGATCGATTCCATAAATTTCGAGGATTTTGATAAGTTTTTGGCTGAATTCTGAACTATGGGGCATACATTAACAGTGAAAAGTGTATATTGCGGCATTTCGCATAAAATAAGATTATATATACTTTTTAAAGCGCATTTAAAGGAAACGGATGCCTCCGACAATACAATAAAATGAATATCCGTTGGGTTATGGTTAGATGCTGTGAAAGTTCCATTTCTGATATTCTAAAAACTATGAATGTTATATAACTTAAATTTTACATATTAAGGGGAAATGCAAGATATTAAAACATTAAATGAGTTTACATAAAGGAACACAAGTTTAGATTCCCGTCCTTTCACGAGGAAGGCCCTTTTTAGGACTACTAATCTATTCCAGTTAATGGCTAAGATTGACTTAACGAGGACTGCAGCCAAGTGATAACACATATGGGAGCACGAATATATCTTGAGTTAAAATGAGTGAAAATTTAACGCAAGCCGGTTTTAGGGGAAGGCAGATGCACTAACCAGCTGGACGACTTTTAAGAGAAAGTAACAGGGAAATGAATAATGGTCTTCCAACTTCACATGCTAATTACTCGTTTAAATGAAAATGCAGGGTGTTATTAGAATAAAAGTATGTAAAAGATATAAAGACAAAACATACGTCACACACATATAATGTACCTTCCCAAAATCTTCGAAATGAATTATCCTGGGGTTCATGGCTCGTTGCTGGGAATGCTCCACTTCTCATATTCTCAAAACCATGAACGTTATACAGCTTAATCAATTTTACATATTAAGTGACATATTGGGATACTAAACCATTAAATAGGTTTATACAAAATAACACCGGGTTCGATTCCCGTCCTTTCTTTATACATATATTCCAGCTAATGCCTAAGATTGGCTTTTCGAGGGCTGCTACTAAGTAATGACAAATATGGGAGCAGGAACATATCTAGAGCAAAAAATGAATGAAAATATAACTAAAACCAGTTTTACGGGAAGGCAGATGCAGTAACCTGCTGGCGGACTTTTATGATAAAATAACAGGGAAATGAAAGATGGTCCTCCAACTTCACATGCTAAATATTCATTTAAATGAAAATGTACGGTTTTATTTGACAAAAGTATATAAAAACTATCAAAGATATTAGAAGCAGACAAAAACATACGTCTGACATAAATTTACTTTCTTAAAACCACAAAAATATGAAGGCTAACTAGAACCGAAAACACAAAATGGCAGATATTTAGTCACATGATCTTCTAGTTGGTTCGTGCCGCTGGTATAACTAGAATCAATCTAGAGAATATCCTCAAATCGGCAACATACTTTTTCCCAACGTTAAATGAGCATTTGACAGAGCATGGCATGGGAGCCTACTAAATAAACTCAAAACTCTCAATACACGGCTCACTAATCAAACTAATAGCTAACTATCTACATGAATACAAATTTCAATAGAAAGTGAACAATCACTTCTCATTCCAGAGTCCAATCAAAGCAGGAGTGCCTCAAGGCAGCCTACTCGGGCCGAGTCTCTTCAAAATATTCATCATGGCATTCTGAAAACCGAAAACACAAACTTGTACATTTATGCAGATGACACTGCCATAATGGCACATTCGGGCAAAATGATTTTATACACAGCGGGGTAGAGAGCACCCTCAGTAATCTTGAGGAGTGGCTCAGGAAATGGCGCATCAAAGTTAATGCAAGGAAAACACAGGCAATTATATTTACCAAACGCAACAATCACAGATTTCCAAGAAACCAATTACCGCCGCTTACAATAGTTGGTGAAAATATAGAATGGAGGAACACGATAGTTTGGCTAGGTCTCAGAGTAGGTAAGGGTCTAACTTGAAAACATTATAAATACGGTGAAAAGCCAGTGCACAATTGGGCAGGCTTTACCCATTCATAAACATGGGCTCCCATCTGGAACTCAAAATGGGACTGAGGTTATACAAAACAATCATACGTCCAATAATCACTTATGCTGCACTAATGTGGGGGTATGTCGCCAAATACTACATACAAAGACTACAATCATTTCAAAATAAAATACTAAACATGGTAGCTAAAGTACCGTATACAGCTCTCACCGACATTCTCCGGGATTAACTTAAAATGCACACAATCGAACTATTTATTAAGAAACTTGCATACGACACATACAAAAAAACTAAACGCTTATCACAATAATAACATTAGGAAACTACAACACCATACAAACAAACACAACATACCTCTTTCTTTGTTTGACAGAACACTGACACATGACGCCACAGAAGACGAAAGCAACTTTCTCTAGAGAACCTTCTAATACCCTGAAACCTTCCTACAACAAAATACCCAATATCTACCTTTTCGCTGTTCCTCTATTTCGTTTCAGATGAGCCCGTTGCAGAGCCCTAAAGCCCTCAGTGGAATCTGAGGCGGCCCGGGAGAAAGGGCCTCCCACCATGATCGACGTGGCAGCGAACTTCGGGCCGCTGTATATGGAGTCGGTCACACAGATGACGACCGGAACGACATGAACCAACCGAAGGACCAAGAGCCTGAGACGGTCGCCTGTGCAACCATTGACGAGCGGGAATGAAGCCGCAAAAATCAGCACAGGATGCACACAACGCACTCCAGCTCTCCATTAGCATGAAGCGTGTATGCTATTAAGCTGTACTAAAAAGCATGATAATAGAAATTAAGTTGCACGTAATTAACATGACAGCCAGGCACTTCCTGCGCAAACTAAATAAGTAGACAATAAAGCGATTAATACCTCACCTATCAAAACGCATGTAAGTCCGCTGATATTATTCAGATTTCATGGGCAGTCCCAGTTAACAACGCTGATTCGTTCGCATGCAACGCATGCCAGCATATTAGCTTAACATGCTAACCGGGGTGCTATGTGGGACCCGACTAACGCATGAATAGCTGCACGATATACACAGCATGTGACGTTTAAGTCGTGTTTTTTTTTATTTATTTTTTTTTTTTTTTTTCGTGTATGTACCTTACTCGAGCGCGGAGCTCTACATTCAGCGAGGTATCCACGAATTCTGCGCCTGTCTACAGCTATATCAATTTTGCAAAAGCTTTCTGAGGAGCTGTGGGATGCGGTGGTTAGGTAGTACACTACTGAAAGTAAACACCGGCCACTTCTTAACAACTATTTATTAGTGATAATGATGTATACAGTTTGACACCGTTGGAATAGAGGAGCGCGAAACAACTTCCTGCTATGACCTCAGCCGCCAGACTGACCGTTTATTTTGCAGGGACGCTAAGGGGATAGTTCGCGCCTTTTTGGCTACCGGTCCGTGCTGCCCTCTGGTGGTAGTAGTCTTAAGTTCTGTTTACCGTCAGCAGTGGTGGCCGAGTCTTGAGTTTCGCCACAGAGCTATAACAACTCTTCAAATGTAAACACTGTACTGCATCCTTCGGCAGCAGTTACGATGGAATTCGGCATGAAGAACTAGAAAACAAAAGATTGAGCCTACCAAACCCCAAAAATTAACTACAATGGAAATTGGTGTGACTTGAAAGAGTATATGAGATAGCCTTTGAAAAAGGTTTGAAATCATATGTTAAGCGATACAATTTTAGCAAGGACACTGTAGGTGGTTAAAGACGGGATTATACAATCTCTTCAAAAAGATGTCTCCATTCATAAAACTGTGACGATTAAACTGTTAGCGGAGTGTGAATTTGTAAATAGTTCTAGAGAAAGTACTGATGAGACCTTATAGCAGATTCTAGAAACTGATTTTCGCTTACGGTGCCGTGGTTTAGACACCGCGGAGCAGGCGAACTTCCAAGAAACTAGCTGCTGAAATCGAGGAGTACCAGTTTAAAGGAAGTAATTAGGCTCTACTTGCTGTGAAGGGGATACACCTATGAAATAATAAGTACAGCTCCGTCTACGTCTGCAGATATATTCCTTTATCTGCATTTATAGAAGAAAAGAAAGCTGTTATTAACCCTCAGGGCAATCGAGATGAGAGATGCTTTTTACACGTTATTCTCGTAAAATTCATTCAAAAGGGTCCCCAACGTGTTAGCAAATACAAGAAAATTGAAGATAAATACAACTTTTACTGTAACACATTTCCTACGCTATTGGCTGAAACCCTAGCTAGCATTTGAAAAGTAAAAGAATATATCTATCAACATGTTTGGAATTGATGAAGAGCAAGAAGTGTTTCCAATAAAGATTGTAAAGGAACAACAACCAATCATCGTGACCTGCTTCTGCTAATAGATGGTGTTGGCAGGCATGTAAACATCAAGAAATTTGAGAAGCTTATTCGAGAACAAAAGACAACGGTTAACGGACAAATGTACACCTGTAAACGCTGCTTCACATATTTTTATGGTCAGTATGGACGAAGGGGAGCGAAAGAATTGCAGGAGCATGCCACTTTCTGGCGTCAGCGTGCTACCGCTAGGATATTTACGCCCACAAAGGACACCTCAATTGTTCAGTTTAAAATAAGGAAATAATGCTGAAACTTCGGTATGTCATCTAAGCAGATTTTGCGAAGATTTTCAGTCCTTATTACTCTTGTGCGTCTAATCCAGAAACTATCTATACAGTGGATTACGCATTTTCCAATGAGTTACGCTGTTTACGTATTTTGAGCATTCAGATACTAATATTCCTACTGTCCCTTATGTATACATAAGTTATGATACTGCTGAGATGTTTATGGATTATCTAATATCTCTTGCGAAAAAGATTAGCAGTATATAAAAATTTGCTAAGCATCTGACTCTAACGGATGAACAACAGGAGATTTCCAGTCTTCTAGTAAATGTTACTTCTGTAATGAAAATTCAATGAGCGGAACTGCAAAATTGGGCATCAAGATTGTTTGATTGTCAGATATCGAGGAAGTCTTCATAATAAGTGCAATCTAGCCTGTAAAACACCGAAATGTATTCCTGTCTTCATGCACAACTTAATCGTATGTGATTCTCATTTCATCGTTAAACAGCTAGGCTGTACAAGTGAAAGAGTGAACGTGATTTCATGCTGAGAAAAAAAGTATATGTCATTCTCGAAGCACGTTGGAAACGTTAAGCTGTGGTTTGTGGATACATACAGCTCCCTCAGTTCAAAACAAAAACCTGATATCGTTTCTTGAGACAGCTAAATACTTTCGAGAAGGGAAGATTGGTTTAGTGACATGCACGGGAGTTATCTTCTATGATTACGTCACGTCATGGTATGTTTTGGAGAAACATGCTTGCCTCCAAAGGAAGCTTTCTACAATAGACTAAATGAAGAGAAAAGCAATAATCAGGACTACAAACATGCTATGGGATATATCCAAAATTTGGTAGAATATAGCAACCTGTACTTAACCTCAGATGTGTTTCTTCTCGGTAATGTTTTTGAAGCCTTCAGTGAACAAACCTTGAATACTCATAAAGTTTATCCTAACGATTAATTTACATCACCAAAGAATTCCTGAGATTCTATGCTTCTGTATGCTGAAGTTGAGCTAGCATTATTATTGGAATTTGAACACCTTATCATGGTGGAGTCTGGCATAAAGGCAACATTATATCAGATTTCTCATCGGTTTGCCCAGGCTAACAATACCTACATGGAGAGGTTCGATCCTGATTAACCAAGTCAATTTGCTACATACAAAGAGGCAAATAACCAATATGGATGGGCTATGCCGATTCCGCTACCGTATTGAGGACTTCAGTGGGTTTCTCCTCAGAGTATTATTATAATTATTATCAGTTGTAGTAGTAGTAGTAGTAGTAGTAGTAGTAGTAGTAGTAGTAGTAGTAGTAGTAGTAGAGTAGCAGTTTTAGGGCGCATCAACTGCTGGGGTTATTAGCGCCCATGAATAGTTCAGCAAAAGCAGATAAAAACTGCAACCGCATCATGAGGAGACGACCAGCAGTCAGCGGAAACTAAAATTGCAAGAAAGTAAAAGACGAGACAGTGTGAAGTCATATAGAACTACAAAGTCCCCTTTCGCGTAGGAATAAAATTAGACGTGCAATGGCTCATCGTCTTCGGATAAAATTACGCTGAGACTGGGGCACAACCGGTGTTTACTACGACTACCAGTGAAATTGTGGTAATCGAGGAGAAGATGTTTCACGGCACTAAAGGAACACAGCGGTTGATCCTTACCTTGGAGGAGATGTCTGTGCGTCAAGTGAGTGTGACCAATCTGGAGGTGGCAAAGAATAACATCCTCGCGACGGTTCTTACGGCAGGATGCTTTCCAGGTACTTATAGTGTGCTTAATTTCGCTTAGTGTATAAGATGTTATTGCCTATGCGATTGACATCGGGAGTATAGCTGACGCTGAAGACAGTGCTGCACAACCTGAGGTGGCACCTGAGATATATCAATACGGGTTTTCGCTAATGCTTGTTTTGCGGCTCTATCTGCTGCTTCATTTCCTGATATGCCTACTTGATCTGGTACCCAATACAGTAAAACTGCATAGCGGTGTTGTAACTGCAAGTGGATTAGTAACTGCACTCGCTGTACAAGCAGATGGGTGGAATACAAAGCAGAGACAGATTGTAGAGCACTAAGGCTATCTGTGCAGATCATATCGAGTGTCAGCAGAAGACTATATACAGCAGAGCCTGGTGAATAACTGTCAGTTCGGCCGTAAAAATACTGATAAAAGAGTGAAGCTGGTAGTACTGTGTGTCACGGGTAGTATGAAATGAACAGGCCACTGAGGTGCCATTAGAGGAACCGTCTAAATACATAAAGTGAAACGGTGGGTAAGAGAATTTAAGCTGTTCAAAAGACAGCCGGTAGATGAAAGGAGGGGTATCGTGTTTGTTGAGGGCGGAGAGGTCGAAGTTCATGATTGGGCGAAGACGTTTCCGGGGTACGGATATGCAGTGTATCATGGGTAGTGTCTGAAGCAGGGTCATTCTGAGGCTGTCCAACAGAGAGCGAAAACGTATATCTAACGGGTGAGGGAGAGAAAGGCGATCCGCATAAGAAGAGGCACAAAGAGGTTTAAGCACGCCACGTATAGGATGGTCAACCAAGGTACCAAGCTTTGTTGCATATTTGGACAAGAGAATTTCGCGGCGTATAGAAAGAGAAGGTTCTCCGGCCTCTGCAAGCAACGCCTCTTTTCGGCTATTGCGATAAGCTCCAGTACACAGGCGAATACCTGTATGGTGAAGAGAGTCCAAAGGCTTGAGCATTTTACGAGCAGCAGAGCCATAAGCGAAACTGCATAATCTAAAATGGAACGAACAAGAGAGCGATGCAGGCGGAGAAGACGCACTCTGCTAGCTCCCCAATGGGTCAAATGCATAAAATCCAAGCTTTGTCTTGAAAATTAGTCTTTAAGTTAAAGCAAAAGCTTTAAGATTACTCTACAAGGTTAAACTTTGGCTTGTTCAACTCATGCATAAAAACATCTTAGTCTAACAAGCCTTTGCTAGATGTTTTCCCAATAAACGCTTGAAATACGTAGTGCGCGCAGCTGTTGTCTGCCAACTGCTGTCACTCATGTGTACTGCACTGAAGTGTTTTACGAATACGATACATAAAGTTAAAGTTATATGCGATGGCAAGTATGGCAGACGATGTGAATATTCAGAATACGTTTGTAGCAATTCTTAAGCAGTTTCCAATACTGTTCAATAAATCTTAGATCCCGAGCATCAAGGAAGAAAAAAATGAACGCTCTGCGAACCACCTGCATCAAGCTGGAAGAAACTTTAGGCAGAAGAGTAACTCCACAGCAAGTGCAGAAACAGATTCAGAATATGAAGACTGAACTAAAAAGAAAAACTGAAAGTTAAGCCACGGAAAATAACAAAATAAAGTTAAAAAGGTGGGAAGAAGATTTTCTTCAACTACTTGATGGAGAAAGCAACCCAACAATTAGTAGGATTCCAGGTAAGAATACAAATCGATCTCGGAAGCCAAATTTAAAAGTTTGCAGTATTCTTTGTTTTGTACTATCAAGTGCAATTTCAAACGTATTCTGTAATGTGATACATGTTACATGTAACTGCTATAAAATATAAATATATTGGAAAATTTCAGTGAATATTAAAGTACATAACAAAATAATACTATTTTGGGAAGAAAAGCACTGTTTCAAATGCACTTTTTGCTTCATAATAAATCCTATTAGGTTCTTAAAGACGCATTTCAGAGGAGTTTACACACATGACTTTCCTGTAAACGGCACTAAAATTGATGCTTTCATTTGCCTGTATTTCTGCATAAAGATTGCACCTGGATGCTGCTGAGTTTACCAGTTATATAAGTTTTATTGGAAAACTTTTGTTTTTATTGTGACGCCTCTGGTTCGAACAGTTACAAAATGCAACTGTCTATAGCTCTTGTTTGCTGTTGCTAGTTTTAGCAGCTCATAATTCATTTCTCTTTAGAAATTTAACATTTCCATGGGATTTGAAGTTATTTATGAGCATAAATAGTCGCAGCATTTATACGTAAGATGTAAATTATTGAAAGCAATGGTAATTGACACCATCCTTGTGCTACTGAAGAAATTTCACATTGGATCACCTCTGAAAAAGCAGAGGCCTAGTGTCGCTACTAATCACATGGAGGTCAGCTTAACCTGCAAACACGACCTTGTATGTACTGTCAGCAGAGCATTATTAGCAATAATCAGGCCACAACTGGACGACAATGCATTTGTAGGAAAGTAATGTGATAGACTTACAGCGTCATCAAATCCAAACATGTATATGTTACGAAGTAAATAAACTAAGTTGTCCTTTTGACTCCCTTGCGGCTAGTTTATTTAGTTTTTTGATCTGTTTACTGTTTAGGTGGATGTGCTGTGGGTGGGGAAGGTTTGCAAGAACAGCTACCAAATGATGTAGTTAAGCAGGTTGAAGTTGAATCTACAAATAATGAGAGCATTGTCGTAAATTCCAATAAGAACGCTAATGAAACTGCTACACAATCGAATAAATGTAAATTACCCGAGGCCCCAGAAACAAAACTCCAGACTACGCATGAACTGCAAAGATTGGTACTCCTAGAACAAATAAAACTGATACGCATGCAAGAGCTTGCTTGCAGTAATAGAAGTACAGGGATCACATTTTATTCTGAATCTGTAACAACGGATGAAATTTTAAGCATGTCAAACACGTCCCATATACAGATGACATTTATATTTCACTCAGAGCTGCACAACCATTTGCATTTGTATGCAGAAAGTTTAAAATTGCCATCAAACTTGAAATGTATAGTTCATATTCAAAACAGTATGCAATTTAATCGTTTGCAACATGTTCATACAACAACTTAAAATTTCGTTTCTTCTTTGCACTCCATGTCGTCTCCAATGTTCATTTTCATTCCTATCTTCCGCTTCTCCTCCTCCTCATTTTCATCGTCATCATCAACTTCTTCCTCTACATCATCGTCTTTCAGCTGTTTTGCGAAATTATGCAACACAAAGCAACATACAACAATACGCGGTACTTTTTCCATAGGGATTCTGATGGTGTGCATCAATATAGGAAATCTTCTCTTTAATTGCCCGAAACATCTCTCGATTGTAACTCTACTTCGGGCATGTTGACGATTATAGTATTCTTCCACAGCATTCACAGGGTTTCTGTATGAAGTTAGTAACCAAAGAGGAATCCCATACCCGAAGTCGCCCAGCAGTATCGCCGTTCCGTCTTGTTCTCGCAATCTTTCAAAAATATTTGAATTTCTGAATATGCGGCTGTCAATGCATACTGCCAGGCCACGTTGCGTCCACACTTGTAAACACTTCATTGGAACTGCATGTCGCTTGAACATTAATAAAACAAAAATTTTTCTATGTACTCGTCGCCGTGTACTCGTGGTTTCAGAATTGGCACAAGTGTGCAATCTATTGCTACTATTACAATTGGGAAATTAAATCTATTTTGCCAGTCTTGCTTTGCAGCATTAACTTCTTGCAGCCGTGATGGAAATTTTATCCACTGAATAGCTTTTTCAAACATTCTTTCACTCACATAATCCATGGTTCTTCTTACAGTTGATTGATCAACTCCAGCAACGGGTGGCCAACGAAACGTAGAAATATTTGCATCCTTTGCTTCGATGTCAGTGCACCTCCTCGTTCTCTCCCAAGAAATGGTGTGAATTTAACAAGACATTGTCCTCATTGAATCTATTAAATTACTTATATATACACCCTCTACACTGTCACTTCGCTTGATGCACCTTTCTTCGATGGATATTCATGAACTGTTCCATTTTGTGGGATAAAACATCTCTTTAAGAATTCTCTAGTACGAATCAAGTCACCTACTGAAGTAACTTGAAAAAAAGTCAAGATTAAGCTACAAGAAGTGAAGCTTTCGCTTGTTTTATGCATTGGATTCTCACTCAGAGTCAAGTCATTGCAGGAAAATTCAAGCTAAAGCTAGGCAGCAAGTTGGCTCCAAAGCAAACGCTAGACTTATGTCAAGTCGAAGCTGTTTTATGCATTAGAAACCAAGATTACACTTGAAAATTAGCAAGCTGAAGCTTATGCTTGACTTTATGCACACCAGCATATGTGTCCCACTCAACACCCAAAGCAGATTCAGCGATGAAGTACACCGTTTCCAGGTAAGCGACCGATCCAAGAAAAGACCAAGAAATTTGGTAGTGGGGACAAAAGGTAACCAGTTACCCCAAGAGACAAAGATAGATCAGCGTGTAAGGTGCGCTTCCTACAGAAGTGAACACACACGGTCTTCGATGGCGAAAACCGAAAGCCGCTGTGATCACTTCAAGCAGAAAGTCAGGTCAAAACTAGTTGTAACTGGCGCTCGATGACCGGAATGCTAGCGGACGGGCTGAAAATAGCGAAGTCATGAACATGCATGCAGCCGCGGACTGGTAGCCGAAATATGTCCACAGGACTGTTAATGGCAATCGAAAATAGAATGACACTTAAAACGGAACCCTGCGGAACACCATTTTCGAGTGTGTGTCTCCTTGACAATGCAGTTCCCAGTTCGACCCGAAAATACCGTTCCGAGAGGATGGCTTGGCGAAACAAGGGAAGTGCTCCCCTGAAACCCCAAGAAAGTAATGTGCGCAGTATTCCATTCCTCCAAGTTATGTCAAACACCTTGTCAATGTCAAAGAAAACAGCCACTAGGTGCTGCCGCATCGCAAAGGCCTGGAAAATTGCAGTGGCCAAGGAAACGAGATGGTCCGATGTCGAGCGGCGTGTTCGAAACCCACACTGAAGATCGGACAATGTGTTCCGTTGTTCTAGGACCCATAATAAGCGACAATTTACCATCCGCTTTAACAGCTTACATAAACATCTTGTCAGGCAAATGGGGTGACAATTGGAAGGTAGAGAGCATCCTTCCCTTCCTTGGGAATAAGGATTATAAAGGCTTCGTGTCATGAAGTAGGAAGAGTGTGGTCGGTCCAAATTTTATTGTAGAGACGTACAAGGAAAACCAGAGCACAGAGTGGACGATGGTGCAGCATGGCATTATAAATACCATCAGCTCCAGGAGCAGAAGCCCTGGCGGAACTGAGTGCTGCTTGAAGCTCTGGAAAAGTAATGGCCGCATTGTAATCCTCAGTGGAACGAGAGGAAAAATCCAGTGAACGCCGTTCCTCTAATGCTTTATGGGCCAGAAATTCCGGGGTGTAATTTCCAGACCTCAAGACTGTCTAATAGTGAGAGGCAAGAGTTTTGGTAACTGAAGCTGGTACTGACACAATGCAGGCGTTGTACAACAACCCACTGACAGAAGAAGGAGAGGTACGGCCTTTGATTTTACGAACCTTCCGCCAAACTTCAAAGGAAGGAGTGTTGGACGAGATAGAGGAAATGCATACATTACAAGAGGTGGCTTTTCTGTCCCGATTGGTTTTCCGAGCTCGAGATTTGAGTTTCTTGCACGCAGTTAAATTTTCCATCGTAGGATGGCGCTTAAGGTGCTGCAGGGCAGTTTTTGGGGCAGAAACGGCTTTCGCGCATATAATATTCCACCATAGCCCGGACGGCCGTTTTCTGGCTCCAGAGGACTAAGGAATAGAAGAGCACGCGGCTGAGAGGACAGCGTCAGTAAAATGAATGGCCATGTTGTCAACATTGGAAAATCACCCTTCAGAAAGAAGGAAGGACTGTTGAAACACAGTCCAAGCAGCGTTCGGAAAGCACCACTTTGGAGAAGAGAGAGAAGGCTGTGGTAATGCTAAAAGTGAAGAAGTATAGGAAAGTGATCACTGCCATAAGGTTCCTGAAGGACGCTCCATTCAAAGGATCGTACAACAGAGGACCTACAGATCGCTAAATCAAGAGCTGAGAAAGAGCCAGAGGAGAGACAGAAGTGTGTGGAATCACATTTATTTAATGGAACCAAGTTATGCATGCCTAAGAGCCGCTCAATCAATGTCCCTTTAGGACAGGTGTGATGAGAGCCCCAAATAGAGCTGTGAACGTTAAAATCCCCAACTACCATACAAGGAGTAGGGAGAGCAGACAGCAGGTTACCAAAGTCCGTGTCAGGGACGTGTATACCAGGCGGTAGATACGTGTTGCATATTATGAGAGGTTGGGAAAGAAGAATTCAGCACAACCAGACTGAAGGGTGGTAGTAAGAATCACTTGCCTGGAGAAGATGGTATTTTGCCACCGTGGACACGGAGCCTATCATTAAGGTCACTGCGATAGGTAGTGTATCCACGCAAACACAGTGGTTGTTGTTCTGATAGGCGCGTTTCTTGCAGACAGATAAGAAGGGGTGCGTATCGGAAGATAAGAAGCTGCAGCTCTTCAATACGGAAGCGGTAGCCATTGAGATTCCAGGACAGAAAACTAATAGCGTTTGAGTTACGGACAGCAGTGGTGCTTCGCAGGCTGAAAACCAGAGCCCCATGTCAGGTCCATCGACGAAGATTCAGTGTCACTGTCAGAGGATGTCCGGGGGTCCACTTTGCTGATTTTAGCACTGGAAGCAGGGGAGAGCGCTGTCTTACGACCACCGCGTCCCTGATTCCGAGAGGCACTCGTAGACGGTAGATTTACAGGGACAGTGGAACAGGAACTTGCTACAGCCTGAATATACTTAGTATGATAACCTTGAGTAACGGCGAAGAAGTATCGGAAGAGGACGAGGTCAGGTGGTCACCTGTCTGACAGTGCAAGGAACAGGTCTGGGGCCTAGTAGGCTGACCGATACGAGGTTTAATAGATGGATGCCTGGCTCGCAATTTTGAAGCTGGAGTCAGGTTGGCGCTAACTGTTGCGTAACGGTGTGTAAGCTCAACAGGATGACGAAGTTTATACTTTTGACGGGCCTCGGAGAAAGATAACTTTTCAGTGACCCGAAGAACCTGTATCATCTTTTCGATTTGCCACTTAGAACAGTCTTTAGAATTTGAAGCAAAGGGTACCTTCACAGTTAACACAGTGGAGTGGAGCACTACAGGCAATAGAGTCATGAGCCTTCTCACCGTTTAACATGCAAATAGCGTCCTAAGAGCGACAATGCTGAGAGGTGTTACCAAACTTCTGACACGTGAAGCACCGCATGGAGTTGGGGTTATATGACACGGAGATTAAAAAAGCCAGTGGAAATGTGTTCAGCAAGGACGATTTATCAAATGTCAAAATGAAGGTGGAAGTGAGGACCAACTGTCCCTCCATTTTGCGTTTTACGCGGTAAATATTAACAACGCCCTCCGGTTCGCAGAAGAATTTCAGGTCCTCATCGGTCTCGTTGGCAAACACCTCGTGGGTGACCACATCTTTACACAAATTCAAAGTTGGGTGTGTGTTAACGCTCACAGAAATACTAGCTATGGATTTTAGGGACATCAGCAAGTCGATCTGCTATCAGTCTTCGCCTCGAGAAGTGGCGTGCCGTTACGTGGTCGGGATACCGTATGGAGTGGACCAACCAGTGTATCAAGACAGCGAGCTAATCGACAGGCACTAACATTATGCATGGACTTGCCTTCCTCTGAACAACTCATTACAAGAAACCGTGATTTTTTAGGTTTGCCAAAAACTCTGGCAAGGTCAAAATGACTCTCTAGTCGGCGCTTCTTATTAGAAGTGGGACGTGGGGAAGAGGCCGCCTTCATTGCAAGATCATCAATCTGGGGCTGAGGAGCCGTGCCAGAGAAGCCCCACTCTCTGACAACAAAGAAGTGCGCGGAGTAGCCACGATTAAAGGATCCCCGTCCGGAACAGTTGGCGTCAGCCTGCCATCAGGGGAGTGAAAAAAAAAAAAGACACCATAACCTGCCGGTCTGTGCCGGCACAGGGACCACCTTAGCGTCTGAGCCCAGAGAATACATAAGAAAACTTACCCTTTAACCATCACTATGGATTCCCAGTGTAAATCTTGCACTATCGGCAAGTGCAACTTTAGGCCCCTACCACAGGCATAACTGCTGGAGGTATTCGCTATACGTCCCCTGGCCATACAAGGACTGAGGGGTTCAGGAGACTTGTGGTTGATTACATTGTAACACGTTGCAGCTCCAAATCTGTCGCCTTGACATGCAGTCAAGGAGACATTGGAGGAGAAGGGGTCTAGATAAGGAGTACGTGGGTGTACATGACTTACGGTATGAGCTCCGCACCTGGACTTACAAAGAGGGGCAGTGAGAACGGCTCACTCAGCCTTCATTCAGGAGTCCTCCGAAGAGCACACAAGTCGGAGTCCACGCATAAACCGTGGGAAAGGACCATGGAGATAGGAAAGATCCCTGTTGGTGAAGCTGGTGTTGGTAATCCTGAATAGCTAACCTAATATGTGTATATAAACCTAGAAGAGGAAGGTGATTTAAAGCTACATGAATAGGTATGGCTGTGACAGAATATCAAGGAAGGATATACCTCTGTGAATGATGTAAAGCAAAACGGGTGTTGCTTTTGCCTTGCGTACACTGACAGGACATACGTCAATTGGCTGAGTCGGAGGAGAGGATCAATGAGCTGAGACGTTCAGCTGTGACAGGAGGGAATAACAATACAGACTAAAGCAACAAGAGGAAAAGGAAATATGAAAGATACGAAGGCGATGGTAAAGAGCGTGGAGTAAACAAATGGGGATGGGAGGCGAAGATGTGGCGAGTGGTTCGGGATTCCGGGTGCACCAAACCTGTACCTATCGAAATAAGATCCATGAGGGAAAGAGGTCCTCACAGTATTAATATACAAACACTAATATAGGATGATCTTCTTGGATATATACTCGAAGTTGATGTGGATTATCCTACAGAGCTTCAAGATATTCATAATGATCTGCTATTCCTACCTGAGTGTTTGAAACCTACTAATTCAAGTGTAAAAAAGATAACTACACACATTGGAAGCAGGATGAAGTATTTTGTACATTATAGGACGTTAAAACAAGCACGCTCAGGTGGATTACGGTTAGGGCAAAGCCATCATGTGCTACAATTTGGACAATCGTGTTGGTTAAAACCTAATATTGCGTTTAAACACAAGCTGCGGCAATAGGCTAGAAACTACTTTGAAAAGAACCTGTACGAAGCCTTCAACAATGCTATGTTTGGAAAAACGATAGAGAATATACGAAATCTAATGGATATACGCTTTGTAGCAAACGAAAAGACATTGGAAAAGCTGGTTGCTAAGCCTACATTCATTGTTAGAAGCATATATGAACTTAACCTAGCAGGTGTTCATACGGAGTCACGGCAGATTATATTCAACAGCTGATATATACCTGGACCAAGTACGATTTCCTAAAAATTTAGATACATCTGGTTACCCTGTGCCACTCCGCACAAAACAAAATAGTGTTGAGAATATTAAATTTGAAGCTAGCAGAAAAAAATCATCCAGCGTTTTATCGCACTGGACATAAGATGTGTGCTATCGATATTGATGGAGAAATGACCAAAAAGATTAAAGGCATAAAATGAAGCGCTATTAAGCAGTACACCACATTTGACAGTTATGTAAATTGTTTTGAAAACAACGAAATAATAAGAACTGCAATGCATTTGATCACGTCACAACAGCATACTATTTCATCTGGAAAGTTCAACAGAATTACTTTATCACATGAGAATGATAAAAGAGTGATTGCTAATAATGAAATATCTACCTATGCTTACGGACATTACAAAGCTGTGAACATGTCATGAGAGAATGCTGTATACACTGTTCATTATCGGTAGCGTGGTAGGAACATTGGAATTTACACTACAAACACTCCCATACAGCTAGCAAAACATAGACTAAGAGAAAAGAACAAGAAGAACAGGAATGAGTTGTAGCGGGAACTATGACAGTAAGATACAAATGCCCATCTCAAGCCCGAAAAGAATAGGAGAGACGCCTAACCTCCAATGCTAATTATCCTTAGATATACAAAAAACGAATTGAAATAAAGCCTGCAAATCCTAACAATAATTCAGAAAATAAGCCAAACGCTTCAACAGTGACAACAGCAACATCAAAAAAGGTGCTGATCATTATTCTGGTGTTAGCCTAGAGAAAAGCATATTTTTAAAAGTAAAAATGCTCTAAAAACAACAAAATACGAATAAAACAGAACAAAACAATGGAAAATAATAATAAAAAGATCCTGAAACCTTACTCCACAGTGCATACAAAAGTGCTAAAATGGTTGAAACATCAAAGTAAGGAAAAAGGTCCACAAACTTCTGCTCCAAATGCGAATAAAAGTGTTAAATTAATCGCTGAAACATGTTAAACTGTGGGAAAATAATAAAAATGGCTATAGGACATAGCAAACGACCCTAAAAGCACCTCAAATGGCTGAAAAGGACATTCAATACTCCGAGAATAGGTTAGGATCCGTGCTCCTCCTAGCTTGTGTCCTTGAATTCCGTATCTCTGCCATGTATACCCATTATCCCTGCGCCATCTCTCTGTTATCTTAACTACTACCCTCATATCCTTGGAGGGTTAGTAATAGTGTTTCCTATACTTATTCGCTAACATATCTGTTTAGTTTGCCTTTAGAGATCAACAACTATAGACCAACTAGCGTCATATAGTATTCACAGCTATCTATTGCCAACTCATAAGAACTCAAAGAAAGATTAAATTGAGTAAGAAGTAAACATTTATATGTGAGGGATTTAAATAGCACACCTATTAAATACATTTTAGAGAGCACCATTACTGAAAATAGTTGAGAGGAAACCAAACTAAATTACTTAATATGTTGCGAACCTGAGTGATAATAATCAAAATATCATTTTGAAACTAAGCTTGATTAACGCCACCAAATTTCTGAATTAAGCTTATTGTATGCTTATGCGGGGGAACCCATATTTGATTATCATGTGTTATAGTCACACGACTTTAACTACATATATTAATTAATATTTATAATTGTTCTGTATAATATTGACCCAGAAAGCTGGCTTTCCCTCTTTTCAGCATACAGGTGTCTGTGAGGCCACCTGTATGCTGAAATGCACCTAAAATGCCCGTTGCTGTATGTTGTCTCTAATATAGCATAACTCTGCATGGGTAGATGAAAAATTTAACAAATAACATACTATTTCTAAAGTGTACAACTTGATACATTGGCAAATTCAAACCAAAAAGAGAAAGTGTTTTGTAAACGACTAAAACTACAAAAAAAAAAGAAAAAAAAAAAAAAAGTTACTTAACACAAATTTTAAGCAAATAACGTACAATTATTTCCTCACTATAGTGACATACTTATAGTGCAGTAAACTTTCCTCATTTTCTTATAATTTTCCAATTAATAAAGCTCTATTTCAAAAGTTGGTTTAGAATCGAAATCGTTACAGCAGTGTAAAATTCACGATCATCTTCCCATAAATAAGTGATTTCGGTGGGAAGATTTCACGAACATTATAATTAAATACGAAACTTCATATTCATGTAGCACTTCGTTCTTTTATCTATCTATACTTTTCATAAACACTTACATAAACAGACACAAACAGGCCGTCAGAAACACACACACTCTCTCTCTCCCCCCTCTCTCCCCCCTCTCTCCCCCCTCTCTCTCTCTCTCACACACACACACATACACACATACATGCATACATACACGCGCACGATCATATTTATGAAAGAAAAAAAAAAGATTTTGGGATTCAAGGTACCACAAAATTCGTATTTTCCGAGATATAACATTCTGTGAAGGAATAGTATTTTCTCTGTTTAGCAACAGTACAACCATATGCAGTTATCAAGAAAATATCATACATAAAGAAAGAAAAGACAATGATCATTCAAGTAATTCTCCAGAATGATTTTAATAATGTTTCTAGAAGGTGGTAGCAACAGAGACGATCCTCGACTCCGTTTATGTTTATGTGCTCATTGCTGACCTTGAGAAACATAAGGTTCGTTAAGATGCACTTATCCGGACGTACAGGTTCACCAAGTTGTCGGGAAGAATTCAGGCTGCGACAGACGGCACTGGTATGACCTATAGCGAATTCCTGCTACCTTCTCATTAGAAAGTGTTTGCGTGAAGGTCTACATTACGTCACGGGGCGGGTTCGAGTCCCGGCGGCTACTGCAACTTGCGAAATGTGAACTTCGCACTTTTCATAAACATCTATCGATCTTTATCGCTGGCACTTGATTAAATTCCTCGACATTCAAGCAATAACTAGTAACCGATTAAAGATTGAAGATATCGGAGAGTGGAACAGAGTTCAACAGCTCCTCTCCCGCTAATTATAATCGTTATCAGCATGTAGCAACGCTCCCCGTTTCGTAATGAAGTCAAACTTTCAAATACGGACAAGCAGATGTTTACTTCATAGCAGTGTTGCTTCACAAACTACCACTTTATACACTCGTTTTTTTTCAATAAGTTTTCATTTTCTGCGCATACAGCTACAGCCATAAATTATAGAGAACATTTCTAATTCGCAAGGGTTATGTATGTTCCGGAGAAATTAAATGCAAATATCTTCATTGTTAGCTGAGAATAATATATATTTTCATACCTTCTATTTAATAGCGCTTATGTTGCTCATATACCGTAGGTGTTCAATAAAATATGCGAATAATGGTGCAGATAAGATTAGAGTCCTTGGGGCACAAGTTACCTAACCTTCATCCATCCTGGTTGAGGGAAATCTTCGTGAGCAGTAGCATTCAATTAATCTATACGAATCAGGTAGATATGTACTTTTTCCCATGGTAAAACCAACATGCTCAAGAATATTAACCTACGACTCCTAAGTTCATTTAGGATACTTATGGAAGTGTAATAAGTATCCTTTCTAGACAGTTAATTTTAATGTATAGAAAATGATAGTCCGGAATTTTAGGACGTGGTCTACGGTAACTTATTTTCCCAGACATAGGGTCTGAAACTGCATCGTACTTCATGCGTGGCGTGGCCAATGTATGTTCGGAGAAACGTCGGAAGGAATAATTTCCAGTAAATTCCGGCATACAAGCCCGGAAAAGTATTATCTATCTAATCTCGCTGGCCGTGAAAGCCTACGTAGTTCAGTTTGTTTGATTCATATTTAGTATATCTCCTTCCAGTTCTCCTCTGATGTTTCTGACAACAGAGGAGCGGAAGACTAGAAATATGTGAGAGCCAGACTTTTTTTTATTGCAAATCATAACACATTTCTGGCCTAATGTAACTTAAAAGAAAACATAAATAACACAGCTGTATTCAGTTTTCATCAATGAGCTTAAAACATTTGTTCACAGACACACCTACACACTGTGACTGCCGGCCATAATCGCTGAAAGTGTGTGTACGGCTTGCTTCGTGAGTTGTAGCTGATTGTTGGCATCGATTGTCACTCCTGTACGTTAGTGGACAACTGTGCGGGCGGCAAGTTCTTTTGGCATCCACAGCTGTGGTTGTTACACCTGTGCGAGTGGACATGCGTTCTCTCGTAAGGTTCTTTGATATCGAAGCCCAATTTATTACACTTGAGTGAGTTTGTGACACCAAAGGTGGTTTTGCACATACAACTGTTTCTGGCAATTCCCTGTCACGTGATCAACATGTATAAAACGAGGACCGAAACCCTGACATGAGCCCAGTTTTTCAATTGGGAGTGCATAACAAGCAGCAATTGAGTGAGTTTCGACGGGAAACTCGTAGCGAGCAGTAGTCGTCGACGCAGCGAAAATCGAAAGGAAACCATACGACAGAATTGTCAAGAAAGCATTGAAGAAAGACGATTATTTGTGAGCATATTCGGTTTGTAACCAGTTTCTGGAAGAAATAAAGATTTTTTGTTGAAGTAAAACAGAAGTTTTGCTTCTGTACATATTATACGCACCACATTCATACGTAAGTACATACATACATACATGCATGCATACATACATACATACATACATACATACATACATACATACATACATACATACATACATACATACATACATACATACATACATACATACATACATACATACATGCATGCATGCATGCATACATACATACATACATACATACATACATACATACATACATACATACATACATACATACATACATACATACATACATACATACATACATACATACACACACACACACACACCTTCAGTTTTATAAGCCAAAGTCTATAAGACCAGGAAAAGCTCTGCCCTGCAAATCTTGACAGCGATTTAAGAAAGGAAAAAAATGTCATTAATGTCTTTTTTTGTGCGAAAATGTTTCTAGTTTAGAGATTTTCCAAATCGCTTGTCTTAACTAAAACAGGGTTGGCCCACATGATGCATATACATAAATTTGGTGAAAAACTCTTTGAAAAAGAAAGGAGGAATGGAATGACTAGAAAGTAAAATAAACAGCGTAACATTTGGTAATAAATTTGCTGTATAATAAAACAGGAAATGATCATAAGTGTACTACAAAAAAGGCCAAATGGAAACGGTGGGAAATACTGTTGAATATAGGGAGGGATTAGGGGAGTGGAGACACCAGGCGGCCGGAACCAGAAGTGGCGGCACAGTAATGACTGGGTCTCTCAGTTTCCAGATTGAGATACCCCGGCAAACGGACAGGCAGACCAGCAACCCAGCCCCACTTAGAGGCTCCAACACCGCTCAAGGCGTTGTTCCGATACTTCGGCATCCATTCGAGGTCGAGGAATGGAGATGTCGAATTTTAAGTACTTCTACTCTTAGGTATACATATTTATTCCATATTTATATACACTTTTTATATTCGTAGCTTTTACACTCACTGATTCTAATTTACGCCGTTATATAAACTTTTCACCTATTATTTCGATTATGTCACTTCCACTTATTCACTAATCATTTCCAACAACATTTGTTCTTTGAGGCCTAAACACCTCTAAGGCTTATTGCCCTTGTATCTACATCACTCACACTTAAACTTCACAATTTACACTACACAGCGCTTCACTTATCACTTTCACTATCAGTATAACTCCACAATTTTGCTCTCCCAACTGGCGGTAATAGTTTCGTCTTCCACTTCCACAGCTTGTGCCCCCTCAATACTATGCTCCAATCCGCATTCTATACAGGCTACTTCTTCTCACACCTTCTGCAACCCATCTTTCTCTCTCATGCTTCTTCTTCCAAGGATTAGGTGTTATATTCACCTGTTCCGAAGTGATTGCTATATTACTATAATATGGTTTAAGAGATCATTACTTGCTTTTTAGTCATCCGATGTTTATTCTTCAGATAAATTAGAAATTCAGTTGATGAAATCATTAGCGGAAGTAGATTCAATTACAATAGGTAAAAATCTGTGGTGGTAGTGGTAGAGGTCTACACAGATCTCTAGTTCTAATCTGTCAATAATTCATCATTTTGTTTTTGTAGCATGTCATTCCATGCTCTTATTAACTGAAAATACCTCTTGAAGTCACGCCTGTAAGCATTATCGCTTTGACGCGGAATTATTTAAGTGAGCTCGTGAGTTCTCCTTCGTACCTCCAAATAAAAAAAACAAAAGGGAGGAAACAAAACAAAACAAACAAAAAAAAACCCTTTAAAATGCGAACTTATTGTTTCATATCTTACCTTATCCGCTTTAATGCATCCCCTTACATAACTCATGAGCTTCATCTCTGGTGCCTGTATGTGTGATCTTTCTTTTTGTTACTGTCCATGATTCGGAACTATATACAGCCGTAGGAACAGCCATAATATTATCCAATATAATTTTAATTCACATTTCCTCCGTCCTCCTTCTTTTACTGTCTCTTCTTCTGCAACATTTTTCTAAAACTGGTGGCATTTGTGACATTCTTATCACTAGGGATAGCACCTTGAGGACCAATAGAGGGACGCTTACGAGCACCAGTTGCATACCTACCGAGTAGAGACCGACTTGCATTGGTGACTTCACGCGCCGTATGTAAACAACCTGCAGTAACGCTATGGTGATCGTGGCTCGACGCACTATTCTGTACATTAAAATACTGTTTTGAGGACATTAATGCCTTTGATGATTGTGCATGCTCTTTAATCAAGATTGTAAAAGCTCTTGCTTTAAATGGATTGCATGAAATTTTGCAATTCATACAGAAGAACTTTGCAGATATGTATATCAACAAACAATAACTCATATTTGGAAATATTGAACATTTAAATGCCCCGAACCCTGAAAGCTGTCGATGCACTTGTGCAAGCAATTAATGATACCCGTGACACCTGTTTTAGATCGCATGCAAAAGAAAGTGAAGACAGTGCCTGGAAAAAAATGTCAGATTTTCAATAATGCGTGAAATACGAAATGTGCTATGAGTTGTTGCCATAGAAATATTTGCTAACGGGGTATCCTACCCAATAGTCGATGATGTATACCATTTACGTTTTTCTCCAATCACAAGATGTGGAGCGAAGTTTTACACGTATAAAGCCTGTTAACGTGTCAATCGGAAACGATTCACATTTGAGACGTTACGAATGTATGTTGTTGTGCGTTGTAATCTATGTATTTTGAGAAAAAGTGAACCGGGTTATAATGCTGATTACCTGTTGCACACCAGTAATTGAATGTTTGTGAATATTAAAATTGTTACTTCCTGTAAATCAGTGGTATTTATATTTACCCGCACCCAGTCTCAATCGCCTTCCATTGCTAGTGAAAACACCACAGTCTACCACGCAACCACTGCCCCGCGTTCCTCCTATTAGTATCATACTAACACACAGCATTGTCAACGCATCATAACTATATACCATGCAGAGCTAATTTCGATTCTGTCCCGCTATCAATCCCCAAGGTGCTTCCACTACTTATCACTATGTGTACGGAGGCCGGCAGAAAAAGCTGATTATTTTGACGGCACTGTGCTTGCCCCATTATACAGTTTAGCCAGTGTTCTTTTATAGTGTTTAGCCCCCGATTTTACTACTTGTGGCACCTTAAGCAATTAGCAAATGTTGACCAGAACAGAGGCTCTGTCAGTCAGTCAGCCAGTGTCAATCATTAGAAGTCCGCGCCGCCCTGTCCCACAATATGCTGCTGCTTTGTGTATGTCATCGTAGTGTTAAGTAGAATACTGCAGTCAGACCTTCATTTTCATCCATATAAAATGGTGGTCTTTCAAGAGCTAACAGCCCTAGAGCTCCAAAAACCGAAAAAAGTGTGCAAAGTCCATTTAAATGTCCTAAATTATGACTTATTGATCTTAAAATCTAACGAGGCTCACTTCAATTTTCCTACATGTATCGATAAACAAACTTTGCGATATCGGGCAGCAGAAAACCTCCGTGTCCTACATAAACGGCCATTCATGGTGAACGTGTAATTGTTTGATGAGGTGTCGCACAGAACTTTTCGAAGACAAAGGTGGGCATGCGGTTTCCGTTAATTCATCTCATTATGTGCACATGCTCAATAACTTAGTTGCACCCGGGTTGGCTAGTCGTGGGATTGAAAACGTTTGATTTCAACAAGGTGGCGCTGTCGCGCACACTGAAAGGATATCAATAAGAGTGGCCAAGAACATGTTTCCTGGTCGTGTAATCTCCTAACATAGTGACCTACCTTAGACCGTTCGATCCCCATATCTCATCATTTGTGAATAACTCCTTTGGTCCTGCCTCAAGTCAAAGTTGTACATTAGAAAACCTCCTACTATGGCGAACTGAAGTTAGCTACTCGTAACAAAATAGCAACAATTAAACCAGTCATGTTTGTTAGAGCGGCGTGAAGCTAGAAGGGTGGTCGTCATTTGTCGGATACAATTTTCAAATCTAATGTAGAATAATATAAGTACTGTAACTGGAAATTACATTGTAATAATTTGATTTCTAAACCTTTTGTAACTTTTATTTTGGTTACTCATATATTCATTTGAAAATTACTAAGGTATTCTGTCGGTCTCCGTATGTGTCGCCGTATTCAATTAAAGAAAATTGTTGAATTCATTCTGATCCTTTTAGACCTTCATTATTCCTCGATAAATGTACTATCACTTCCGGTGCAATTTTGATAATTATACCGCCAATTTATTTAAAGATTATATAATTTTTTCGTAATATGTTCCCTATTTGATGTCTAATTTTGGTGATATTATTGAATAAACTATAGGGTACACTGGGGCAATGGGATCACTTAAGCAAAGTCGCTGTGAACTGCTTAGAGTGCGATTTTGAAAGTTTTATTTTTATGTCATTGTTAGTTTGGTTCTTTATCTAAATTTATGCCAAGAAGAGCTTTATTTAGAAAACTACTTCTTGCTTTAATGATGCGAAATTCTAAGTGATATCACTGTCAGGGATTACCCACACAAGCGGGAAATGCCAGTCACTATATTCGAACCTCTTATTTAGGTTTAAAAATTATTAAAATGCCTATGAAGGATCACATTTTCGTTTGAACTTCAATAAAAAATGACAAGGTAGTACAGGTAATTTGAAAAGCAAAATCTTGAGCACATAATTAATTCTCCTCTCTTTATACATATATCAGAAAGATAATTTTTCGCATTGCCTTTGCCGCTAAATTCTGAATTAGCCCACACACCACATGATCCATAGAGGCTGAAGCCATTAGATGTGTGTATGTGTGTGTGTGTGTGTGTGTGTGTGTGAAAGAATAGAAAAAACATAATTCCATGGCTTTTGAAGACTTCGAAAGCCGCCATAATAATACGGCTGCTATGTTTATTCAATAACAGCAATCCTGGATTGTCTTTATAAGGCTTTTCATGTCTGATAAAATGTTTCAACTAAACCATAAATAATGTCTTTTGACCATCCATTTTTTGAACATCGGTGTTTTGCATTCGGAAATCACCTTATTCCAAAGTGAGGTTCATCTCTGTCGTGGAAATATGAACATGGGTGGAGCGTAGTTAACCTGAAGTACTTATAGCGTATATCACTTTTCGGAAAACCCCATAAATATATTTAATTAATTTAATACGGTACATTTAGTCCCGTGTTTATTCAACCAATCATTACATCAAGAATGCATTGAACACATTTTTCTCACTACTGCTCACAACGCTACTAAGAAAATGGCGACTATGGCTAGATATGTTTTAAGGATGCATTTTCAGAGGAGAACACAAACCTGTAGACCTCTGCTGCGACGGTAATCCAGATAACTACCTGATTGGCATTAACCACTGACCAAGGTAACCCGTGCTTCGCACCCTTATTCTTGTTCAATAATATCCTGTTCTTCTTGCCAATTTTGATGTAAATTTTTGGTTTTATTTCCACGACATTGTTGCAACTTCTACCAATTATTTCTGTTGTCATACAAATTCGTAGGCCAATATTTTGCTTCCTATATTTCAATTAGTAAATTAATTGGCTAGATTCCTGTAGTAAATAAAACGGCCATTGCTGAAGGAGCTTTTACTGCTGCGGTAATTCGAAGTAATATTTTCCTTTGAGTTCGCCATAGAAAACCCTTTATTTGCACTTCTTATTCCGTGTGGCTCAAACACTCGCAGTTATAATGCATGTAAATATGCTCCACGATAAATACATTTTGACATTTCAACATTTTGCAAAACCATAAGCAACCTATACTGTTTAATGTGTGTTTAATCAAACCTGTCTATTGACACCAAACTTTTATCGCAACCAGAGGCTTGTCTTGGATGGAAACTTGGGTAACTTCCATAAATATTTTCATAATCTCTATAACACTCTTATCACATGCGGTGGCATGTCATTAGAGTTTACATTTTCTAACTTCAAAGCTAAGTGTTCAAATCCGCTTCTGGTCGGTTGTACAGTGAGTTTTTATAATGAATAATCAATAATAATGATGATGATGATAATAATAGTAATAATAGTAATAATAATAGTAATAATAATAATAATAATAATAATAATAATAATAATAATAATAATAATAATAATGCATTTAACAACTGTAGATTTCTGCAACTAAACCGTCTTCAACGTGCCGGAATTTCATCCCGCAGGAGTCTTTCTACAGCTCAGTAAATGTACCGTCATAAGGTCGTCACATTTAAGCATACTTATAATTGCCATTCGCCTCGGTCGGGATTGAACTCTCAACCTTGGACAGAAAGCAGGTCTTATCCAGCTGTGCCACCAAACTAATTATGTAATTAGTACGTAACAGTTATGAGTGGCATCGTTCTTCAGGAGAAAGAATGTACAAGCAATGTTAATACACATCAAATTATTAACTTTACTTTATTTCCACTAACTTTAATCAAAGTTAAAACACATGAAAACATGGAGACCGAAAACAAAATAAAAGGGAAATAACAATTCATAAAATTAAACTTGCATTCACATAATGTTACATTGTCCAAACTTTAAATACGCGGAGGAATTTTTTATTCTTTATTTTGAAGGAGCACATACCACACGCTCTCAAAATATATAAAAAGAGAAAATGTACATAATATTATTAGCTTATAGAAAGCAAGGTAAAATAATTGTAAATATTCAAGAGTAGAAATATGCATAAATGCAAGTTGTTGACTTAGGTAATTAAGGCGAGGCGAGCTAGCGAAATTCCAGGGTACATCTCACAAACCATCACCATGCTAGGCTAAAGAATGCATGATAAAAAAGAACAGACATATAAAGAAGAGAGACAGGAATAATGACTTATCTTTCAAGTAGCACAGGGAGTTGGAAAACAGACAAGGCAAGCATAATGTTAAAGTGAGAAGGAATCACTGCGTATTTCCAAACGCGTCACGTGCACGCTATGACGTCAAAACTTGGCACAATTTATTCTCATAATTTGTGAGGTGATGCTAACTAAAAACCAATAAGAGATGCTGTTACATTTTATGGCGCGAAAGTTAGGGTCACCCAAGACTGGTATTTAAAGCAAGACAGATCTCTTATGTGATTACTCTATACTCTTTCCATAACTGTGACGCTAGTGATATTGTGTTCACGTCACAATGAGTTGTGTGCACGTGGTGGCGGAGCGAAATGCAGAGGGTTAGATTAGACTCCTCGTTAATAATTACGTGGTGGGATGGTATTTATTTATAACACATTTGTAAGGAACAAACTAGCCGCCCGTTTAAATATACAATACAAATACATTCATGTCGAAAGGGATTATGCAGTGTTTTTAATATATCAGCCTCACCCACAAACCCCTGAAGTAAGTGTAATTAGAAGATTAGGAGTGGAACCTACATCAACGCCGGAGCTGAGGACACTGCAGATACGAGGCCCGAACCCGTGACTTTTTTGTTTCAGCTTCAAATCGCTTCTTCATGCCTGGAGGAGAGTTTTGGTTAGTTTTCCATCTAGATTCTGTAGCAACTCCATTTTTAGTGAAATTAATGCGACTCTGGTAAACTTTCCTATCTTTGAGTGGATCTCCTATATGTCTTTATTCTTTTCAATGTTGTTGATATATTATTAAGAATTAAATTTCCAAGCTATATACACTTAGCGTGGATAGTAGTACAGTCTTTCCACAATATTTCCCCATAAAATGTACTGGTTTACTGCGTAATTTTGGGTATTTTGTTGAATAGAGAATAATTAGCTCATTTCTCAGACGAAGATTGTCGAAATATTCGTTGTATACTTTCATTAATGCGGAAAATCCTCTTTGAGGGCAATTTCTTTTCATGTATGGAGTGACACCGGAAACTAGAAAACACAAGAAATTTAGCTTGAAATGACTGTCTAATCCCCTTTTTTAGGCAGCAAGTGGTGGGGAGGCGAGTGTTTTGGTTCAGGAGGGGAAAGCTTTGGAAGTTTTCTTCTTTAGAGAGTGAAGAATCTTTGCCGTCTAGCCAGTAGGAAATTTGTTAGATGAAGGATGATGTCATTCTCAAGAGTTGTATGTGGGATCACAAAAAAAAAAAAAAAAAATCACTGTTTTCTCGGATATGCCCTATATATGCATTTTAGCATATAAATAAAATAATTTCCGCTTTGACTTCCCTAGACTTACAATATTCTAAGCCTTCCAATATTTAAAATCCCGGACAAACAAGGTTACACAAATTAGTTACATATAAAGTTTTTATCTATCACCAAGTTGAGCTCCGTTTCTGAATTGATTCGTTTCAATTTCCTATTAGATATCTTTTTAGAACTTTGATATAGTCATCTACGTCCTCACACTCACGATTCTTAGAAATCTTTATCTCAACAATTTTTCACTTAATTTACCTTTAGACGCTGAATTAAACGCGCGCAATACTTTCGTTATAAGTATCTATTCCTCCCATCGCCGATAGTTTAACAATTTAGTACGTGTTTCTCCCTCCACGAATATTCCGCCAATAATTCTTGCAGTCCGTAATTTTTTCCTCCCAGTAATTCCCCTTCCTTGACAGATTCTATAAGCTCCACCTGTTTTCTAGGATTCCAGCTGACATTACACAAACTTCGTAACTTTCGCTAATTTGATTTGCTAGAACATTCATTCCTGGGTATTTGCTTCACTCCCAAAGAGTTACAATATATGTTGCAACATACCAAAAAGGCATTAAACTCTCGCGCTTGTAAAGCGTCTAAAATTAGTCTAAAGATGACAGTGTATTTGCTTTTGTTTATTTCTATTGTATTCCAAGAGACTTCCAGTTCCTCTTGTTCGCGTTACCTACTAATGGCTCTGACCATAATTGTTAGGAAACGCCCTCAGTTTAGTAGCTTGGACTGCTGGCTTTCCTGTTCCTGTGCCTAATTCTGCACGCACATCTACAACGTTTTCCAAAGATTTATTATAACATTGCATTTATTCGTTAATTATTTATTTCTATCGCCTTCAATGTTCATATGCCTTCTTATTCTATCCGTACGTTTCCTCTTTATTTCTATTATTCAATTTACTACCTCTTCCCTTTCAATTTTTATATTTCTCTCCGACCTTTAAGTAACACTTTTATTACTTAAATTTCTCTCCTACGGGCTATACAATTATGTTTCAGTGGTTGTCCATACATCGTTTTATTGAGCATGAGTGGTGAATATTTTATCTCCAATTTTAGTTTTTCTTGATATATCAATAGCTTTCTCATGGGCACTGCACCAAATCCTATTAAACTCATTTTGTGCACGTCTTTAAAATCCATTTAACATACTCTGATTTGATACAGCGGTACATTACGTAAATGCCGTTCGTTTTAAGAATGTTATGAAGCATATCAGTATGCGCAAACTAGAAACAAAATTCTTCCAGGAAATAAAAGAGATGGGGACTTTTAAAATATGACATATATACACTTATAGAACTGAGTCGGAAGCCCATTTCTATGGATTACCAGTAATAGCCTTAAACTATAACACCCTAAAATACCCCTAGTTGCGCCTTAGTTTGCAGAAGTGCTCGTAAGTCAAGACCAAAAAGTCAATGCTGTTGGTGCCAAATTTGGAAGCTTTTCTGCAGCACATTTGACGGTTTTAGGGGGTATTTTCGGAAATAAACCTGCCTACTCCTATTGTAATGAAGAAATTGCTGAATTATTTGATATTGATTGCCGATTGATGAAGTATATGTACTAAGTTTAACGTCTAACTACTCTATTGTATACAACGTTCCTCGACAGTAATTGTAGCCACTGGATTATCAAGGAATTTTACCTTCGCCAAAATATGACCAAACTGCCTAAGAGTAACGCTACAAATTAGTTTTTCATGTTGTCACTAGCTTGGGGGTATTTTTGTTGAGCTTCACCTGAAGCTCATCTGTGCCACCTGCCAACTCTGGGGTGTCATTGTCGCTTTGGGCTAAAATTTTCTTATGTACTCCACACTATTTTATAAAAAATCTAATGCGATTTAATAGAGCTGCTGCCGATTTATCCGCACATCAAATAATGATTTCCTGTACACCTTCATGTTTTTCGATGTAAAAGCTACACCAAAGTTTAATCGAGTAGAATAAAAATAAAATATTCCATCATTTTTATAGCATCAACAATAACATAGGTAATTGCCACAATTAAACAATTTTAAAAATCGGTGATCTGCCTTGAAACACTGAGGATGATTTTAAATGTTTCTCTAAATGAGTATCATAATGTGTAGTGTAGTTCAGCTGCCCTATTAATTTCCTTTGCTGAGAAATTCAGATCCTTCATTATATGCTCGGGCAGGTTGCTCTTGGTTTGCTAAGAAACAAAATACGTCATTGCAAAATATACAGCTTTTTCTGTACATACTCAACTTGTTTTGGAATTTTTAAGCTGGGCTGAGTATCTAACTAAAGATCAATTCTATTGCGTAAGCCACCGTATATTTGAAACTTGTAGAAGCTACGATGTGGATTTTTGCCATTTCATGTCTACTTACTGTTGTTCATAGGTTGCTTAAGTCATTAAATCCAGTGCCAGACCATATACATTTCTCCATACTTCTTTAATAACATGTAGACCAATAACATAGTTTATTAGTTTTTGAGCAAGCAATTAAGTGTGGAGTTTTACTATAACCGAGTACAGTAAAATGCCTTGGATACTCTCTACTCTTGTTATTGTACTTGTTCGTAAAGTTTAGTTGTGGCTATGGCCGGCCATTATTTATTATATCAGCTTTTGTAAAAATTCTGCTTCCAAAAGACTACTTCTTTATTTCCCTGATAGAAATAGTGCATGCCATGTTGAATTGTTGATCTATAGTGTTATACTACGCTGCATTAATTTTAAACTGTAAGGTAGTTCTTATTGGTCGTGCACAGCGTAGCTTCCAATCACTATTTGGTCGCCTGAATTCTCTGCCTGGAAAGAGGCATTCAGTCAATGTTAAGAAAACTTCAAACTGATTTATACACCACTAGAAATAGTACATTCGAATTTGTAACACTCTCTAAAATGTCGTGCATAGTATACGACCTGCAGACGTTAAAAGGTTTGCGGATGGGGGTCGTCAGTGCTCAATCGGAGAAAAACATGTTTGAATTGCTGGCGCGTCGTGGAGACCGCCTATCGTTGAGAAGCATGAGAGAGAGAGAGAGAGAGAGAGAGAGAGAGAGAGAGAGAGAGAGAGAGAGGGAGAGACAGACGGATTTAATCAAATTTTGATTCGGAAAATCCTATCCTTTTCATCAATTAATCATATTGGTTGAATATTAACTACTATAGTTATAGGTATACAGAACACTGAGTGTAGTGAACCATGCAAACGTTGTGCTCCTAAGCCTGTTAAACTACGTATTACTGTATTTTAAATAGTAACGCAGTATTCTCTAAACAGTTAACGTATACATGTTTTAAAAACATAGTTAAATACCAACCAGCGGTTGTGCTGTAATCGCGTAGGGCAAAAACACTCAAGGTGAAAAGTTAAACACCACAGGCGTGTGCGTGCATGTGTGCATATACTGATTAAAGATGTATATACTCAGCAATAATTCGGCAGTCCAGTGTAATGTGCTTCATCATGTTCAATCTCCTGTGAATGATAATGGAAATGAAGAAAAATATTTTGGAAACATAAATGCTTTTTGTACCTGCTATATTTGAGTAAAGAAAGTTGATCACTAGGGATAGCAACTTGGGGACTGATAGCGGGGCAGAATCGAAGTTATCCAGCATGGTGTATATTTGTGCTGTGTTGACAATGCAGTGTGTATGTAGTGTACTAACAGAAGGCAAATGGGACGTGGTGGACAGTGATGTTTTCACTAGCAGTGGAAGGCGATTGAGGTTGGGTGGGTTTTAAACGCAAAAACCACCAATTTACTGGTACTAACAATTTTAACATTTACATACATTCAATTGCTGTTGTGCAAGAAGTCATCAGCATCATTATCCGTTTCATTTTCTCTCAAGATACATAGATTACAATGCGCAACATACACTCGTAACGTCTCAAATGTGAATCATTTCCGATTGACACGTAAACTATTGTGAAAATATTGTGAAAAACTTCGCTCCACATCACAAGATGTGATTGGTGCAAAACGGAAATAGCACATCATTGACTATTGGGTAAGATACTTCATCGGTAATTATTTCCGCAGCAACACCTCGTAGCACATTCTGTATTTCACGCATTTTTGGAAATCTGACATTCTTTTCGAAACACTGTCTTCGCTTTCTTTTGCACACGGTCTAAAATAGGTGTTCTAATTAATTGCTTGCACAAGTTCATCAACAGCTTTCCGGGGTGAGGCATGTCAGAGTTCAATTTTCTAAATATATGTTAATGTCGTAGATATATCTGCAAAGTTCTTCTGTATTAATTGCAAAGCTTCATGCAATCCATTTGAAGCAAGAAATTTTACAGTTTTGATTGAAGGGCATACACAATCGTCAAAGGCATTAATTAGCTGTAGAACAGTACTGTAATATACAACATAATATATACTGCTGCGTGGAGCCACGTTTCCCAGCATGTTACTACATGCGGAGAGTGCTGTCGCCAATGTAGGTTGATTTTTACTCGGTAGGTAGGCAACTGGTATGCGCATGCGCCTCGCTACTGGGCCCCAAGTTGCTATCCCTATTGATCAGAATTATCGTCCTCCATAAATAATTAACAAGCGCCAATTATTCTTCTTCCTTTACTTCTTCATGTTCGTTATTCTGCTCTTATTTCATGTCGCTTTTGAGTTCCCGCTTTTTTAAATAAACGCCCGCCTTTACTACATATGGCACCACAGGCGATGACTGATGATACATGACTTGAAGATGGAGCACTACTGGTGGAAGGCGAGGGGACAGGAGAACCCGGAGAAAACTCGCCCCTGAGCCGCGTTGTCCACCGCAAACCCCACATGCTCGCCTAGGATCGAACCTGGGCCGCCTTGGTAAGATGAGAATGGTCTAACCACTCGGTCATGGCGAGACCAATGAACTGCTTTGAAATCCTTGTAGAGTCCACAAGAGGCTATTTTTTATGATTTAACAATAACACTTTATGATTTAATATATTACAGTTTTCTTCTTCGTCTTTTCAATTTTTCGTATCTATCAATTTTGTTATACCTTAATCTCTTTATTTACCTTTGAATATTACATATTTTCTCTACTATGTATATATGTGGAATTTATTCTTATTGATGCATTCTATATCTCCATTTTTAAATATGAATATGTATTGTATTAACTAATATGGCCTTATTATACCTACTTTGTGTCTTCAGTATCTCTTTAGCCATCAATAATTTTAATTAAAATACTTTTAATGATTTATCCTTTAGTTTTATTACAGCCACGTTCCAATTGTAAATTGATAAGAAGTCCTGATGTACGTCATGAATTAAACCTCACATTCATGAAATAACTATGAACCTGAAGAGCTTAAGTGAGAATAATTCCAGGAAGAACACTTTCTGGATTACAACCGTTATTGAAGCATTTTTTCCGAATGTTTAAAACAATGGATCGGCATATCTGTGAATCCGTTGCGTTGAATAACTTTGATGCCTATTAGCAATCGGATAACATTATTCTCATCTACAATCTATGTTCACCGCACATTCCTTTGTTACATAGACATGGGTGGAAATTGGCAGATCTGATAAGCCCAAACGAAACTTTTAAAAACAGTTCAGATATAAGGAAAGGAGTTAGTATTTACCTTTTGGAGAGAACAAAATAGCTTAAACGGAAGTCTTTTAAACATTTGGAGATGAAGCAAATGTTTGAAACAGGTTTATTTGGTCATAAAAAGGTCTAAATATAAATATACCGTGAGCAGAATTCAAAATATGGAAAATCAGTATCAAGAATGGTGTGGTAAAACTTAAAAAAAAAAAAAAAAAAAAATATATATATATACTTCATTGAACTACCGGGTTGATACCGAAGACTAGGTATATAAATTTACAATTAGAAAAGAATTGCAATAAAACTACAATGCCAATATTTTCAAAATTTTAAGATTATTGACGGTTAAGGTGAAGTTTTAGGTAGTGAAGTCATGAAATAAGTAGTAATAGGGCCGTGTAATTGGTCAACAGAATGGTCCACTCTAACAAAGGAAATATACCATACATAAATAAGAATAAATTCCCGATTCAGGTGTAGCTGAAGATGTGGAAAAATAAAACAATATAGGAACACGAAGAAAAATGTGATGTTTAGAGATTAAAAAGGTATTAAGGTATACCGAAATTGATAGACACGGAATAATTAAAAGAGGAAGAAAGAAATATATTGAATCATAATATTGCATTGTTAATAACCAAAATGATCCTATGTGGACTCTACAAGGATTTCAAAGGTGTTCAAAGTGACGTGAACTAAAAGCAGGAAGAAGAAGAAGAAGAAGAAGAAGAAGAAGAAGAAGAAGAAGAAAAATAAGAAGAAATAATTGATATGTGCTAATTGTTTATTGAGGACAACAACTGAGATCAACTTTCTTTACTCACATATAGCTGGTGCAAGAAGCTTTTATGCTTTCACATTTTTCTTAATTTCCGTTATCATTCACAGAAAATTGAATATGATAAAAGAGATTAAGCAGTACTGCTGCACTATTGGTGAGTACATAATTATTTAATGGGTATATATAATTGTGGCGTTTAAATTTTCACCTTGATTGTTTTATCTCCAAACGTTTACAACACATCCGCAAATTAGTATTTAACTGTGTCTATATATATATATATATATATATATATATATATATATATATATATATATATATATATATAATTAACTGCAGATTTTCTAAGTTCTGCGTTGCTATTTAAAAGAAAAGTGTGTAGCTTCACAGCCATATGAGTACAGCGTTTACAAGGTTCACTGTACTCAGTTCTCTCTCTCTCTCCCTTCTGTAGATTTTTTTTTAATACTGTTCCGGAGGCTTGTCAGGACTCCGGCGCTGTATTCCATTTTTCTCCATTTTTTCCAGTGTCCTATATTTCCTTAGTAGACCTTACTATTCTTAACGTTTTCCTTTTACATATACAATCATAGACGACACATTTACAAACACTGAAACACCCATGCCCAAGGCGTGACTCGAACCCACGATCCTGTGCACCACGAAGCGCCAAAGCGAGATACTTTAGCGAGCGCGGCCACCGGGATCGGCAAAACTTCGCAACGATAAACAGTGTCCGCGTTGAGCTAGTAGTTCAAACGAACTTCACTTCGATTGGGCAGTGACGAACTCCCCTCGCCCGCTCATATTTATCACTATATGCACGGTAGGATGTAGTTTTCAAGAGTTTTGCATGTTTGAGTGTGCTGTTTCGAATGGTGTTTAAATCGGATTGAAGTTCTCTTAACATTAGTTGATGGTCGCTTGTTATGTGGACAGCTGGCCTGTACACTCACTCACTCACTCACTCAAGTTACTGGCTGGCTGAAGTTCAGCCAGAGTGCTTTTGCTGCGTACCCACCCTCAACAGGGTTTAACTGCAGGGTTTTTATTTCGGGATGGGGTGTTTAGGATGGCTGTTTCATTTTGGGATGGGTGTGTGTATAAAGGAGGTAGCATTTTGCTTCCCAACGAATGTCAATTGTGTGCAGCGACCCTTCTGCACTTCTGGTGTATGGAGTTGCAAAATTATGCGTTTAATAACATATGAGAATAATTTTGCAGGTTTTAATTTAGAAGCTAGTCACCTCTTGGTGAGGTTGTAATGGAGCTCAGCTTTTGTGCGGCTGTTGGAGTTGCTCCAATGTTATCTGGTGTGCCCGCAAGCCATGCGGGGAACCCGATGACGCCTGAAGCGGCGTGTTCTGGGATTATAATCACCAAGAGACCTAACCAGGACGCTCTGATGTTGGTGTAACTTTTCGTAAACTTTTGTGGATCGGCGTCTAATTTCGTCCTCCATATATGGTAGCGAGGAAGCCTCATGCAGCAGCCTCACGGGGAATGCACGGCCCACAGAATAGATGGACCGGAGTCCTCTGTTCTGTGCCCGTTGGAGCAGGAGCAACCAGCTGTCTGCCGCCATGCCCCAGACCTCGCAGGCGTATAGCGCCCGGAAAAGGTGTATCTTCAGACGAACAGGCATCCCGGACTCCAGCATGGGGTACAGGGAGGCGATAGCCCCCTGTGTCTTGGCTGAGACGCCCCGTACGTGTTCGCCAAAAGTTAGACCCTTGTCCAGTTTAACCCCCAGGTAGGAGACGGAGTTTCGCCACTCTATTCGTTGGCCCTGGTAGGACAGTGTGGGACAGTCTGCGGGGATGGGGCGCTTTGTAAAAACAATGGCGTGGCTCTTGTCCGCGTTCACGGACATTCGCCAACGCCGGCACCATCCTTGGAGGAGGCGGAGATGTCGTTGTATGGGGTTGAAGGCTCTGATTAAGTTTCTGTCTGTGTTGTACAGCAGCACGTCATCCGCATACTGGGCGATGTTGACGGACTGCTGGGTTGGAAAGTCTGCCATGTAGATGTTGAAGAGGGTCGGGGATAGTACAGAGCCTTCGGGGAGTCCGCCTCTTGCAGGTCGTCGTGTAGATGTTTTCCCCGCGACTGTGACGTGGAAGTGTGTGTGTCTTAGATAGCTGTGCAGTATGTTGAGTGCCTGTGTGGGTAGTCCCAGGTGGATGAGTTTGTATAGGAGACCCGCGTGCCAGGTCGTTGAGAAGGCCTTTTCAACGTCCAGCGATACCGCGACAGTGAATGCGCCCTCCTGGAAGCCCAGGGTGGCCGCCTCCACTACCCGCAGCAGCTGCTGGGGCGTTGAGTGCCCAGGACGAAATCCAAACTGGTGGTCTGGGATGGCTTGGATGTCCCCTAGAAGCGGGGACAGGCGGTTAAGGACCATCCTCTCGAGTACCTTAGAAAGGGTCGGGAGGAGGCTGATGGAGCGGTAATTGGATGGGTGCACCGGGTCCTTCCCAGGCTTCAATATGCATATGACCCTGGCCTCCCTCCACTCTCGTGGAAAGTGACCGAGTGACAGACACATATTGAAGACCCGTGTGAGGAAGAGCACAGCGTTGAAAGGGAAGTGGCGGAGCATGATGGGGTTAGCCCATCAGGTCCCGCCGCCTTCTTGGGGTTGAGGCGCCGGAGTGCGCCTTGGAGTTCGCTAGGGCGTATGACGGGAAGAGGGTTCTCGTCCTCTGGGGGTCTCCGAAAGAAACGTCGAACCTCCCATCGGACTTGGAGAAGAAATCGTCCTGGGGGTCGTCTCTTGGACGCATGGTTCGCTCTAGGTAGTCTGCGAACATATCGACTTTGGCTTGGGGGTCGTAGGCAAGGCCTCGAGTGCCTTGGAGGGGTGAGGTGTATTGGTCTCTGCGGTATTTGAGGATTTTAGCGATTCTTCACACGTCTCCTTCCTCGACACGCAACCGGGTCATCGTCTCCTCCCACGCTTGCACTCGGTGCTCGCGCAGTCGGAGAGAGACCTGACGACGAAGTCGCCGTAGGAGCGCTCGATTGTGCGGCGTGCGATGTCGCTGGTATAGTCTCCGTGCCGCCCAGGAGCGGCGGATGAGTAGGGTGAGGCCGAAGGGGAGGACGTCAGGGTGCAAGGGTGCCGGGGAATCCACAGTTAGGTTTCGGGCAGTTCGTGTCACAATGGAGGAGAAGGATGAGACCGCGGCCTCCAGGGTTTGGATGTCTGTAATTTGGGGGTTTGGGGGGATGGAAGTGCGGAGGCAGTTTCTGACGCCGTCCCAATCTACCACCCGGTTTTTAACCGTGGTGTCGTGGCTGGGGCCTGTACAGGCAACTGTCTCCCCATCTTATGGTGCGCCCCATCTTATGCGTTACGCGTGCGCGGAATAGCAATGGAGAGAATCTCTTTCCGATCGAGATGTTCTACTCCAAGCACTTCTTTCCCCGTAGCAATCTAGTGTTGTGTGTCGTCAGTTTTTGCAACACGATTGAAAAGCTCAGAAATTGAGACTATAACAAACTTGAAGGTATAAAACACCACAGACAATGATTAATCCATCTCCGACTCCCTAGATTCCCTGGAGTATAAGCCACTGAGCGCAATATTTCTAAACGCAATACTTCTTCGGATAATAATGCATCTTATAGGAGACTGGCTTGGAATACAAGGAAACGATTTGAAAACTGTGTAAATAAGGTAACTTTTCTAACTCATTACACGTATGTCCATCTGAAATTAAGTATGCTATATCGGAGTGACCAACCTTTCATTATTCTGGTATGTAATCGAATCATATAAGTAATTCCCTTGCGCCGCCTTTAATGGCTTTCTGACAATGTTTTGCTGAGTTTCATTTCTCTAACTGTAATTATTTATCATTTATTACAATTTTTGTTTTAAAATATACGCATTCTTCAAAATCTTTCTTGTCTTGCCGCCTTTCAATAAATTAAATATATATTTTTTTTTTGGCAACTCCATAGAAGCATGTACAAAAGCTTCAAGTATCGGAACTTTTATATATTCATTACAAAGGGAGGAAATACAGTTTATCCATTGTAAAAGAAAAATTTCTTAAGTTTTTCATGCTTCTGCACACATTTTATTTTTATGTAAAAGACTAATGCTGCACCTAATAAAAAATCCCACCTTTGGTTTTGTTATTAATAGTTTTGGAAAGATGCAGCAACATTTCGAGGTTGCTGGCATGTATTTTGTGGTTCGCATTAAGTTTTGAGGGTCGACTCCTTAGCGCGGTGGTAGTGTTGCTGCTTCGACTCCCAGTACCGGCGTGGGGATTTATCCCCCGCTGGGAGACTTGGCCCGGGGTGCACTCAGCCTCGTGAGGTCCCTGGGGGGGGGGGCCAATTGAGGAGCTACTTGATAGAAAGACCGCAGTAACTGGCCGGGGGAGTTCGAAGCGCTGACCACGTCTCACCCCCTAAAACTGAACCCCATCTATGAAGTCTGTCATGAACTGAGATGGGGGACACAGCGGCTGGGCGGTAGGCCTAGGCTTTTAATGAGCTGTGCTATGGAGTCGAGTTGTATTAAGTTTTGAACAAGTAGAACTGTTATGAATATTGAAGTCTAGCAACATGACTTTAACTCAGTCAAGAATACCCAATAATGGAGACGAGGTGATGGAATTAAAAGGATATATTTTAGTCCCTACGGGCACGGAACACCAACCATACCAATATATTCATCTCTCACCTACCGTGTCTTAACCGCGCGGCCGTTCGGAAACACGATAGGTGCAGTATTATCTGATATATTGCTGCGCAATGCTATGAGTGAAATCCTTTTTTAACACAATGAAATGGTTAAGCGTAATTAAGGCAACTTGCAGACGTCATAGGGTTTTGAAACTTTGCATACACGCACTTTAATCTGTCTAGTATTTTTCCATGCAAAAATCCCCAAAACGAAAAATGACTGAAATTTCACCCGTCATCCATTGGCCGGGGAATCGGCGTTGAACGGCAGGGAAAATATATGTTGTCTGGCCACCTTCGTTCTCTAGTGGGGCAGTTTCCAGTCTCCAGGTTCCTCGTGGAATATTTTGGTTCCTCAGGGGGACACTCGGTTTTACTGGCCGCACGTCGGGGAGTTTCAATGTAAAAATGCTAGGGACCATGTCCTCTGCTCTGCTGTGACTTCGTCGGCCGCTTCCTCTCGTAAATGCTTCCTCGAGGGGCCTGGGTACAACGATCTACGTCGAGGTGCCGAATCCCATACGCGACTTATCTCATTCTATCATATCCTAGGAGGTAGAAACGTCCCCTTCATGAACACACAAACCTGTTTCCATGCTTAAAATGTTTGCTTTGCAGGCACTAAGAGAAAGGAATATTCCGTTTACTCCCCATATCAGAACTAACCTTTTATCCAAATGTCAAGTTTGAGTCAATCAGCACAATATCCGTAATTTATTCATTCAGAGGGCTGTTGCCGTTTTGCAGGCTTCGAAAAATCATTTAGTAAGATAATCCCTTTGTGCGGTTAGAGGCATCTAACAAAAGCCCGAATGATAGGATACTTATTGTAGATTTTATTTCATTAAATTAAATGTATTTTTCTTTATAGCGGATACACTGTCAGTGAGGATGTTCCTTCATACTTGCTCTTGTGACACATGGGTATGATATGTACAACGGAAGGGGACACTTCGCGCCCAGCAACCTATGGTAGACCAATTGCGCCCACCACCTCCCTCCCAGAAAAAGGGATGAAGAGAAGGAACCTAGTAGTTACAAGCCGCAGACGTGTGGAAGTCCCAAGAGTTCCTAGCTCGAAGACCTTGTCCATCACTAGAGTTTCAGAGAGGGCGATGAATGTATCGTCAAAGAAGCAACCTTCTACTGATCATGGGGAGTACACTTTTCTGTGAGCAAGCATGCACAGCATCTGTCTAGCACCGCCATACGCCATGATCCTAGAAGACCATCTAAAAATAAGAGGAAAAGGAGTGAAGGGAAATTATAGATAGGAAATTGTGATAGTTTAGAAACAACTCCAGAATCCTCCTGTCGAACTAGAAAATTCGCCAAAAACACAAGGTTGGATTTAGCGGTAGGTGGGAATCGAACCCAGGGTCCCTCGAAATCGAGCCTTTCATGATACCATTGAGCATATCGCTCCGTTACACTTAGGTATTAAACGCAAGAAAATAACTAAAAGCTTAAATCAATGCCTCTACTTCAATCACCTTAAAGACCCTGACGCAGTGTTTGTTAATTTCTGTAGTTTTAAGGTTACTAGGCTTAAAATGTTTACACGGCTCTGTTATGATATTGTTAACTAATCTTTACTTCAAATTTTATAATTACTTTCCAACAAATTAAATATGCAATTTTTTTTTTTTTTTTTTTAAAAAAGTGGTTTCTGTGTCGTAAAATAAGCAAGAAAATTTCTTAAACTTTTATGCTTAAAAATACAATAAGTTACTATTTTTAATAATTCAAATATCATATAACTTAATATATCATTAATACATATATACAGTAACTTCCTTCATTACACTCTATAGATTATTCTATGGAATATGAGTATATGCCCTCTCCAATTATTTACTTTTGGTCAAAAGTAATTACAAATAAATAACAATTAATAATATGTACATGATTAAGTAGACTCTGCTTAATGTTTTCATTACAACTGCACAAGAGGTAATGTAACATGAGCATTTTAATTCTCTAAAAATGTAACATAAAGAAAAGTGCACGAAAGAGAAAAAAATGTAATAATGTAATGTAATGTAATGTAATGTATGTATGTATGTATGTGTGTGTGTATGTATGTATGTATGTATGTATGTATGTATGTATGTATGTATGTATGTATGTATGTATGTATGTATGTATGTATGTATGTATGTATGTATGTATGCCAGTGCCAATTTCTCTTAGTATGGCAATTTATGGTGGCAGATTGCTACGCTTATAATGCCATATAGCTTATGTTAGTCCCATGGGTATGATTAATAATTTGTCTATTTTGGCGGAAAAACAGGTCACCGGATATTTAAAGAAGCTGGCAGGCAGGCAGGCATGTTCGCCCGTGCGCCTTTGAATTAATTTTAAGTTCATATTGAATAAGACACTGTTTAACCCATTTTGAAAATGAGTTAGACAGTTCTTTTTGTTTCATTTATATTTATATTATTTCTCTTAAACATTTATGGTTATATTGGGGGCCTAACTTAAGAAACAACTCATCGAGTGTAAGTTGTTGATCATGCGTTTTTAATTCTTTTCTTCAAACACACAAAGATACATACACACATACACACACACTCAGTCTCACATACATATTTCCAGACTGTGTTGGGGACAGGGAATGATTTCGGTTAGAGAAAAATTCTCCGTCCCAGCTAGGAATCGAAACCGGGAACTCCGGGAGAGAAATCAGCTTGCTGACTAGTCTACAACGGAGGCAGTCTTAAACAGTTCTTATGTAATCAAAATTAATTCATTATGTCAAAGGCACATATGTTAGTTTAGCTAAATATGTGCTTGTCAGCGTGAGATCCGCCAACTTGAACTACACATTCCAAACCGGAAAATAACTTCAAAATTTCCCAAAATTGGTTAATAGAACCCGCGTTATATGGAAAATAGGAAAAAGTACTTTCTTCTTTTTGCATATGTTATATCAAAATTTTACTTAGCATGTTTCACAATTTGACACTTTCATATAAAGGTATTCTTATTGCCTGCAAAATTCTTGCGTATTTAAGGTGGTAAAGACTCATCAAATTTCAAGTTTAGCGCAAGACACGCATCTAAAAACGCTGGTTTCTTAAACATTCATATTCCAGTATCTGCAAGCTCAGATATGGTGAAAGCGTTTTACGAGTAATGTTTTTAAACCCCACACAACAGGAACGTACAGGTAAGGGGAAACCATGCACATATACCCAGTTTCGAGTGATTAACAGATCAATTGAAGTGCTTAGTGTGCTTCTGAAGCATTGCAAATGAACAAAAATTCTGCAGGAAACTTTTTTTGGAAAGGTAAACAAATAAAAATCCTTGATTTAAATGAAAACGAGTGAAATGCTGTGAATATAATTTCGATTCGTCGTTACGTAGCGCAAAAGCACTGATAAGTATCCAACTCTTACCAGGCTTAAATTAAACATTGTGTTTTAAGCCCATTCTTCAATAAACACATTTGGTTTATCAACCTGTCTTTTAGTTCAGTCTCAGCTTCAGAAATATATGTAAGCACTATTCCTCGAGCTCTGAAGATTAGCTGTATGGAAAACCCACATTCAGAAGAGATACACCAACCCACGACCTTTTAAACCACCAGTCGCGTGTGATATTGCTTACGCTACCGAGGTCGGCACGTTATAACTTCTAGTACACCATTCCTTTCTATTTATCACCTTTACAGGAGATTTCGATGGCACTTGATAAAACGTTATAGCGAAGGAACGCCAACTGAAGTTCCGCTGCAACACTTTGGTACTGCAAGTGGCAGCTTTCATATTCACCTTAGAGAGTTGTTAAGTCATTTAGATTTCTCATTCGCCACATATAAAAGGTCAAATATCAAGTTAGGTAAGGTAAAATTGGAAGACAAACACAATTCTGCATCCACTTATTGATTCAATTCAGTATATTGAGCATAAAGTTTTTTATTATTATTGTTATTATTATTGTTCTTGTGTTTGTTATTGTTTTTGTCATTGTAAGTTGTTGTCATCAGTTCAGCGTATTAAGCCAAAATTGCAAAAGGTATATTTACGCATAAAGATGACCTAATTCAGGAGAATAACAGTTTCATATATTACTGAAATACTGACCATCCATTTCCTCTCCTGATATAAAGTACCTTCAGCTACTTGTATGGGTTCAGTAACCACCATTATAATAAAAGTTTACCTCAAATAATTACTTGTCAGGAATAACAAAAACTTGATCATGTTTAGTGTTCCAAGTTAGTTCTTTGCAGTTATATCACTGGGCGAGATTCTTAAAACAATTATTGTGGGAGTATATAGATGTCGATAAGTACATCATAGGGTGAATGAAAAATTATGGTAACCACTCTCTCTCTCCCCCTTTGATCACGGTATTTCCGTAAAATCGATTTGTAGTGAAATAATAATCACGTCATGACACTGTAATGCGTTTTAATACATAAGCACGCCTAAGGCTTAGGGAAACATAATTGAAAAATGAAGGGACATTATTTTCCTTACTCGTACTATGTACGTAATGTATAGAGAAGGTATTGTATTGCACCCAAAAATCCGATACCAAGATTTCACCGGAAATATATGCTTTGGGGCCTCCTGAATAAAAAAAGTAAGCATTTTGGAAAAAGGCCCGTGTGTGTGCGCGTGTGTCCGTGGACGGCGTAGCTCTAAAACGAAAATACCGTTAAATGCCAAACTTGGTACTTAAGTTTGGTATCTTCCGAGGCTGTGACACGAAGATTTTCATGAAAATCCCCCTACCCCAAACTACTCTTTACATGGGAAAATTTCGAACATTTGATTTTCTCAAAAATGGCTCTAACGATTTTGATTAAAATCTCTTATATTTAAGTTATTTACATGTCAAATAAAATGTATTTCTTGAATTTTCTGGGAATACCTCTACTGACCTCTTTATTCCGGATGATTTTTTATTGAATTTTGCATAATTGCTAAACCGTAATAGGTAGACAAAAACTTACAACAACAACAAAAATGTAGATCACTATAAAACACACAATTCATGTCATACACATTATTTTCGTGGAGTTGACCGTTTTCGAGATATTCCTTGTTACTAATTTCAGTTTTAATAGTTAAACTTTTCTCATACGGGAACTTGACAATGCTTGGCCACGCAAAGAAACGGATTTCAATCCCATAGCAACCACATTTTAAAACATTTGACTGCCAGTTTAGCCTAGCGTATTCCCTTCTACTTATAAAGGAACTAAGTAATAAGAGCGTTTCTGCTAATGTTTTACCATTAAATATATAGAAAAATAAGCTTATTAACAACAACTTTTGCAGAGATGTAGAGAAAGTCATGTGAATGCATACATCAGAATTTTTTCTTTGTATCTTTTTATTAAATAAAAGTTTTTAGCCCAACTTTCCTCTGAAGTTTCAAAGCATTGTAAACTTCACTATGCTACAGCTTGCAATGCCGAAATATACACCTGTTATTCGTGAACCGAATTTGCCCTCACTAACGTTACCGGATGGGATTGAGTATTGTAGAAAACATCAATTGCATATGTACTGATTTGAGACCAAGTGACAGAACTCCAATTAAAACGGGAGTGAAACTTTTCGCAACTCACCGATATATAGAAAGTATTATGCGTGTGAGATACAATATCAGAGAAGCAGCTAGAATTTACAGAAGTAAAGTTTCTAACAGAAAGAGGATCCGAGTAGTTGCATCGTATCGCCGTGTTCCGCAAAGATACCAAAAATGTGATTAATTACAGGGCAGAGGATCTCAAGCAGCTCTACAGCATTGTTTATGGATATATGCTTAGTCCAAAGAGAATGATCTGAGAATGGAGAAATGGGTTGAACGACTTCACTGAGTTGTTTTACAAACAGATTAAAAATATGACGAAAATAGTTTGAATAGTTCAAACGTGTGTAGTGATCACTTATAGAGATTTTGAATAATCGATAGGAGTCAATGTCTACAACATGATGACTTGGTAGTTATGGCAAATAATACTCAAAGGTAAATGTATTCCAAGATTGGTTTGTGAGCAACCTATACATTAATATTCTACTCGCTTTTTCATTCCAAAACGTTATAGTCTAGTGTCAGCCAACTAAACACTCTATGACGTCAGAGAGAAAACCAGCTATTGCTCCCGACTCAGGAGCTCAGTTCAGTGACAAGTTATGGACAAATGAGGATAAGAGAAAAAGGAAGTTACCGTTAGTGAAAACTACGCATCACAAGGGGGATGTTTGTTGTATTTTATACCTATATGGCTGTGTGACACAAGACCTTCCTTCCACATCCTTAACCACGAATCCTAGAAACGGTACTACTGCCCACGAACTATAACGTCATACGAAATTGGCTTGACTGAATGTCATTTAGGGGATTATTTTTATTATGTTGATTCTTCTCATTGGTATTTTCTTGTAATTACGTTTCGTATTTTCCCTGTGCATCAGTTACCCTTCTTGGAAATATATGGGGTTGAATTCGTTGCTTGTATTTATTACTACTACGTGATTTCTTTTCCCCAATGAGAGCTCCATAAAACTTGCCTCTGTGGTGTGGCGGTTGCGTGACTACCACATTCAAGAGGTCATGGGTTCGAATACCCATTAGGTGAGTTACCCGAATAACGGTTTTCCGGAATTTTCGTTTATCCTGAGAAGACACACGTCGGATGTCTTTATCTTCCTCCGTGGTCCAGGGGTACCATAGTAGCCTTTAGTTTTCAAGGTCCGGGTTTCAAACTCGGCGAAGAACAATGACTTTCTTTTTGGGCGTAAAACTCCTTAGAATGGCTCCTTCGGAAGGGAAATCAAACGGATTTATGATACGTCAAAGAATATTGAGCCGAAACAGACCTCTGAGAAAATGTCCGGTCTTTCACGCACAATATGGAATGGGACGCTAAGAGCCGCATGAGTTAAAGAACGCCCATAAATTAAAAACAAATATAAATAAAAAAATCAGGTACCTTAAATCTCTATGGAACCGAGGATCTATAAAACTAATTTCCATTTTATTCCTCCACCGTCCGACATTATCTACCTGTTAAAGGACGTTCAACTTACTTAAAAATTATTCGCAGACATTAATCTGTAGATACCCTTTTTGGTCGTTTGTTTTGTTTTTTAATTCAAAATGCTTTTCATTTCTTCACTGATTTGGAGTTTCTAAATTTGTATTATAATTCCATTGTACTGCAACAAAAACGGCTTAACCTCTTCAGTTTATACAGTTTTTAAAATAAAGTAGTATCAAAAGTCAGCGAATCGTTTTGTCCATTTCAACTTATATGATTGCCTGGTATATTCTCTTGACATTCGTTGTGTACTGCAGTCAACGAAGAGTCCCGCAAGTGTTTATTCTGCAGTGGGATCGGGGTCATGCAAGATTGGATCCTTACATACGCGAGGCATGTTTTTGCGTTAGAAAGTGAAAACGTAACGGTGGTGTGTGTATGTGTGGGAACCGGGAGGAGGCGGCAATCACATCCAAATCACGCTCGGGTTAAAAGGGCAAGTGCTGGGCGACATTTGCTGCCTACTTCCTCGCTACCATTTACCATCCTTGTTTATCTCGCATATCGCACGCCACCGCACCCGAATATGACACTCCCGAGTCTTTCTTTGATGTTTTCACACACTTTTCGAATGGATTTGTTATATGTTCTTTGTTTAGCTATTACATGCTGTTCCTACCAGTTCAGGCTTTAACGGTTTACTATTTTCGGACAATATAAATGTCAAGGAGATTTATAGGGGGGGTTAAATAATAAAGGTTCGCAAAAGGAAAATAGTAAATTATCTTCGTTATTCTCATCGGTACTATGGTTTTGAGTTTGTCTCCGTTTACAATAATGATACATGCTAGTCTCTGTTGTGCTCTCACTGATTATTGTCACCTTTATAATACTTATGTACATTCATCTTACTGTGGGGTTTTCTTTCCGTGCTAATAAAGTGCTACATTTAGCGTCCTCTTGATGATGCCAACTCCATCTATTCACCATAAATGAGCTAACCATTAAGGTTCTATGCATTTATGAATCCAACTCCGTTGTTTCCTTTTCATTATTCAGTTAATTTTATTGTGCTTGATTAGTAAATTTGAGTATACATAGCATAAAGATGCTGTTAAGAGACCAGCATGCCAGATCATGGAGAGCATAAATTAAAACCATCTGAAACCCAGCTATATCAGCAAGTCGAGTAGGTTTGGCAATAGTGCAGGGAATGCAAATGGTAGCAAATATAGGAATGTGACGATTTGAGTTGGTAATGAAATGTGTAGTTCACCCTTTCCAGTCGCTATATTTTTACTTTCTCCACACATACTATGTATCTACAGTGTAGAGAAGGTATTGCATTCCACCCAAAAATTCGAAACCGAGATTTTACTGGAAATGAACTTTTTAGGGTCCATGTGCCCAAATAAAGCACTTTTAGAAAAAGGTCCGTGTGTGTCCGTGTGTCTGTGATCACGGTAACTCAAAAACGAAAAGTCGGTAAAATACCAAATTTGGTATATAAGTTTAGTATCTTTCAAGGATGGAATACAAATATTTTGAAGAAAATCCCCCCACCCCAAATTACCCGCTATATGGAACATTTTTTGAAATTTTTTATTTTCTCAAAAATGGCTCTAACGATTTTGATTAAAACACCGTTTATTGAAGATATTTACACGACAAATAAAATGTATATCTTGAATTTTCTGGGAATAACCTCTGAAGGTGTCTTTATTCTGGATGAATTTTGCTGGATTTTGCATAACTAGTAAACCGTAAGAAATAGATAAAAACTCTCTTCAAAACGTAGTAGATCTCCATGAAATGCAGAATTTATGTTACATACATTTTTTTCGTGGAAGTGACCATTTTTGAGATATTTCTTGTTATTCGTTTCAGTTTTAAAATACCTAAAATTTTCACTTACGAGAATTTGTCAACTCCTGGCAAAGCAAAGAAACGGCTTTCATTTATGTAGCAACCTGTTTTTAAAGATTTGACTATCGCTACAGCCTAGAGTATTCTATGATTTCCCTTCTACTTACAAGAAAGCATTTCTGCTAATGTTCATCTACAATAGCATTACGTATACAGAAGAATAAGCTTTTTAACAATAATTTTTACAGATATGTAGAGAAAGCCATGTGAATGGAACACATGATTTTTAACTCTTTTCTAGCATAATTCTAGCCAAATGATTGAAAAGTTGCTTGCGTCATCTCAAAACATAGTCTGAGAGACCCTCGTCAGTGTTGTAAGTGTCTATATTCCTGCTAGCTGAGTACCGCTAGTAGTAGTAGGAGCAGCGGCAACAGCAGCAGTAAAATGTAAATGGTGTGTTATTTATGGACGCTCTTTAAACCGCTTAATTTTGCTCAGAGGCCTCTCTATCAGGCTTGAGGTTGTTGTATGTGCCGTAAATCTACGACACGGACCAGCGGCTTTACTTCCTTCCGAAGGAATTCATGCCAAGGATTTTTACGCCCAAAAAAAGCCATCGACCTCCGCCAGGTTTGAACCCGCGACCTTGGGCACATGAAGTTACCGTGGTAGCCATTACTCCAGGAAGGGAGAGTAGTTTCATGTAAGTACTGTGGCTGTTATAGGTAACCCATTTCTTACTCATCCCTCACTCTTAAAGGGCGAATCGTTAATATGCTACATTGGGCTAGCTCATCTGCAGTTATCCTAACGAATCAAAGCAGAGCAATCAATTATTTGTTTTTCTGATACTCTACTTCTACTCATTTTACATCCAGCATAACATCAGTCATTGCTTCCCTTTCTCTCTCTCTCTCTCTCTCTCTCTCTCTCTCTCTCAGTATGTTTCAAAGCAGTCTTAAGGAGAAGGGATAAAGGCTAAGTAAAAGGGGAAAATACTATTGCGATCTAGGCGGAGTGGGACATACTTCGGCATTGAGTCTAAATGCTTTTCTTTATACCGTTCAACGCCCGCTTTTACTGCTATGGCCCCGCAGGCATTCGCACTGATGATACATATAATGAAGGTGTAGCACCGCCCCTGTGCCTTTTTGCCCAACACAAATCCCATGTGCAGTCACTTGGAATCGAACCCGGGCCACTCAACGATGACAGTTTGTAGCACAGAAGACTACGCGTTTAGATATTCCCGTACTTATAGTTGGTGCATTACTTGCATTAACGTACGGTTTCATTCCATGACTGGTATCGCTTTGGAAGTAGCTGGTGTGGCAAATGCACATAGAAGTCACTATAATCTACTCCACGTGGAGTTGAAATCCAGATGTTTCAGCATAGCAGGTATGCTACTATTGATTACAAGAGAAACGCCATGGGAAAAAGCCTAAATGAGGTCCCCTATATTCCGCACGACTGCAGCGACTTTTGAAACAGAAGCTGCGCCCAACACTACATGGAGTTTCTGCTAAGAGGTACGCTATCACTGATTACATAAAGAGCGCCATTTGAGAAATATTAAATGGGGTCTTTGATGCCACCTACTACTCCCCTCAGGAGAGTTGGACTTCTGAAATGGGTACTTAATCGACATTGCTTTGTCACAAGGGACTCTCAACCAATGCACAGAATGTTTGGACTGTATGGAAAGAAAGAAGTGTGGAGAAAAAGGTCGTGGAGGAAAAACTAGCTGATAATCACGACCTCCTTCTTCTTCTTCTTCTTCTTCTTCTTATGAGTGATCGAAATGGCACGCATCATTATGTACACATCAAGAACTTTGGAAAGCTTATTCGAGAGTAAAAGACAAAATATGAAGGACGAGTGTACGTCTGTAAACAGTGCTTCACTCATTTTGATGATGGATATGGACGAAGTGGAGTAGAAAAATTGCAGGAACATGCTAATTAATGCAGGCAGCATTCTGTTGCTAAGATAGATATGCCTACAACGAAATTTCTATTGCAATTTAAAACAATGGAAAGGATGCTGAAATTCCCGTATGTCATATGTGCGGATTTTGAGAGTGTTCTTGGTTTGTATTGTTTATGCGAGTGTAATCCAGAAGCTTCATATATAACAGCCTATCAGAAGCATTTTCCTATGAATTTTGCTATTCACGTCACACCGAACACAACTGTTGAGCAACTACAACCTGATCTTCCTACTGCGCCTTGTGTGTATTGAAGAAAAGTTTATGGATTATCTAATATCTCTTGCAAAGCAGATTAGTAGTATATAAACTGCTAAACGTCTGAAATTAATGGATCAACAACAGGAGGGTTTCGAGTCTTCTCTCGAATGCTACTTATGTAATAAAAATTAACTGAAGGTAACTGAAAGGTTAGGCATCCTGGCCATTGACTTGTTAATACCGAGGAACACCTCATAAAAAGTGCAGTATAGCCTGAAAAAGACCTAATTATATTTCTATCTTCATGCATAACCTAAGTGTATATGATTCACATTCCATCGTTAAACAACTAGGTTGCACAAGTGCAAGAGTGGAAATGATACCGTGCTCAGCAGAAAAGTATATTTCATTCTTAAAGCACATTGGGGATTTAAAGCTTAGGTTTGTAAATACATACCGTTTTTTAAGTTTAAGCTTGAATAAATTAACAAAATTCCTAACGTGGTTTCGTGAGACAAGCAGATACTTTGGAGAAGAAAATATTGATTTGGTGACACCTAAGTGAGTATTCCTGTACGATTACATCACGTCATGGTATGTTTTGAAACAAACCTGCTTGCCTCCAACGGAAACGTTCTGTGAGAGCTTAAAGGAAGAAGAAATTGTTGAACAACACAACGAACATGCTAAAAATGTATGGGAGCAGTTTAAAATCCGAAATTTTGGAGAATATCTCTTTACTTAATCTCAGATGTGCTGCTACTCACAGATGTTTTTGAAACCTACCGGAACCAAACATTGAATACTCATAAAGTTAATCCTGCACATTACTTTACATCTCCAGGGCTTACCTGAGATGCTATGCTTCTGTACAACGGAAATGAGCTAAAATTAATGTTGAATTATGATCAGCATCTCTTAGTAGAATCAGGCATAAGGGGAGAATTGTGTCCGATTTCTCATCGATATGCTCAGGCTAACAATGCTTACATGGAGAAGTTCTATCCTGATAAACCAACTCAATTTATCACATACCGAAACGCAAATAACCAATAGGATAGGGCTATGCAGCATCCTGTATCTTATATAGGTTTTCAGGCAGTTTCTTTTCATAGTATAAAAACAGAAACACTAAAAGAAGACGATTCTCATTGATATATATCCAGTAGCTCATTCCGATATATACAAATATGATGTGTAATTGCCGTATTATGAGGTAGAAAACCTGAGGCTTATATACACGTATATGGACTCCATTCATCGGGGCTACTACAGCTGACATATACCAGGAAAAACTGCTCCTTCTTGGACATTTAGAACATCTGATTACTCTGCATGCCACATGTGCCACTCCACACAAAACAAAAATGTGTTGCGAATGTTTAAAGATGAGGTTAGTGGAAAAACTATACAGCGTTTTGTCGGACTGGGATCTAAGATGTATGCTCTCAATATTGATGGAGGAATGGTCAAAAAGGTTAAAGGAATAAAACGAAGTTATGTAAATTGTCTTAAAAGCTACGAAATAATAAGAACTCCAATGGATTTGATCGTGTCACAACAGCTTAATGTTTCGAGTTGTAAAGTCAACAAAATGGCTCTATCGCCTCATGATGATAAAAGAGTGATTGCTGAGGATGGAATATGTAGCTATGCTTATAGTCATTACAAAGTTGTGAACATATCATGAGAGAATACTACAAACATTGCTCATTATCCGTAGCGTGGTAGCTGATAATTGAAGTTTATATTACAAACTATCCTTTACATGGAACAAAATCTCGAACATTTTTATTTTCTGAAAATGAGCTATGACGATTTTGATTAAAATACCATATTATACAGATATTTACATGGCAAATAAATTGCATATTTTGAATTTCCTCGCAATAGTCTCAGAAGCACTCTTCATTTTTAATGACTTTTGTATAACTAGTAAACCGTAAGAGATTGACTAAAACCAATTACTACACAAATATGTAGATCCCACCAAAACACAAAAGTTATATACTTCATATTTTTGTTATGGAGGTAACCATTTCCGAGATATCCCTTCTTATCTGTTTCAATATTAAAATGCTATACGTTTCTCGAACAGAAAGTTGTCCTTGTTTCTTTTCTTTTACCCCTAGCCTTGCAAAGAAGCGAATTTCAATGATAATTGCATAGCGACAGTTATCGAAGTATTTGATTATCGCTTTAGCTTAGTGTATTCCCTTAGTTCCTTTTTTTTTTTTTTTTTTTTTTTGGTAGTGTTTAACGTCCGCTTTAACTACTTATGGCACCGCAAGCGGGCTTAGTTCATTTCTACTTATAAGGAATCAAGTTATAAGCTCATTCTCCTAATGTTTATCTAGATTTTCACAGAGTAGAAAGAAGAGTAATCGTTTGTAAGACGTTTATCTTTTTACCTGTGACTTACACTCTTTTCTCTTAAATTAGTGCACAGAGAGGAAAACTATAAGGAATATTGCATCTCTCAAATGAGCTTTTATGTTAATGTCTAATGTGACGTATAGAATTAACCGATGATAGAGTTTCCCTATTTTAGAACTATTACCTGATTTTTAAATCAGAACAAAATTAGTATCTAACATAAGTAATAGAACCAATTCTTGGATGTAGGGAAGCAAAACGGCAATCTGGATATATACATAGGCCGTAATAAAAAGGTATGTCAAAAATTTGGAAAACATTTCTTGTTGATAGACGATAAAAAAAAATCTAGCGTCCTGTTTCTTGAAGTACGGGTTTGGCGTTCCCGGTGTCACGACCCACCCTTGACTCCCTCGTGTGGGCAATCTCTCAGTGGTGAGGGAGTCAGTCCATCAAAACTCCCAACCAAGCTGTACGCCGTGCTTGGAGACCAGTGTAAAGGGATGGAAAGGTGGAAGGGATATTCTGTTTGGTTGAGGGTTGTGTATCTGAGCCTGTGCTGTATTCAGGCATTTCTCTTCTTGTTGGTCATTGGTCTTGTGCTATTTTAATCAATCTTTTTTACTCTGCTCTACTAATACGTTCATTCCAGTATTTCTTTTTTTCTCTTACTAATTGTAGTATGTTCATTATATCACATTCTTTTTCGTATATTTAATTCTTCATTCTGTCCCGTCTTGGTTTCCGTACTATTATCCTTAGATGTGTATTCATTACTAATGTTCTGAGTATCTGAGAATTTTTGTGTTCCATAAATAATAAAAGTCTTACTAAAATTTTATAAACTTTTACTTTTGCTTCAGTGTTCAAATATCTATTCTTCTAAATTAACTTGTATATAAACTGATGTTTGCTGCCCTGCAAACGTATGCCTTATTTCTTCAATTATATTTCGACAACTTGATTCTGCTACTCCCAAATATTTAAAGTGCTTTACTTATTCAATTATATTTCCTTTGACTTCTAATTTACACCTTACGGCTCTTTGGTTATGGACATGCATTTTCTCTGTTGGAAAAAGAAAGTATATTGTTCTGATCTTGTCACAAATCTATGTAGCTACCTCAGAAGATCATTTTCTGCCCCACTCTAAAAACAACTTACATCTGCATACAGAACTGCGCTGATACATTCTTTTTCATTACAGAGTCATTTAAGGGTTTTCTAAACCTGTACTATCTCATCCATAATGAAGTTAAATGAAACTGGGCTGAGAAAATCGCCTTGTCTTATAACCTTCGTGCACTCCACATCTTCAGTCAATTTCCCATTTATGCTCACTTTAATTTTTGCACATATTTATGTCTGTTATTATCTGTATTATAGTTTTGGAGGTCTTCTTTTGATTATTAATTCCTAAAACATAATTTAGTTTCTCCCGATCGTATACTTTGTTTAAATCCCCAAATAAGATAAATGCTGGTTCCTATATTATATCGCGTTTTCGACTATTTGACGAATTATAAATATCGTACCTAGTTTTCCTCTACTTTAACATGAATCCTTATTGTTCCTTTTTACATACATTGGAGTCGTTAGTTTGTCCTTTATAACTTTTATAAGTAATTTAATGTAGATGATGGAGTTTCTATTCCTCTAGAGCTGACCGCATCATTTTAGTTACCCTTTATGAGGGGTAGAGAAATCTTGTTTTCCACTCTTCTGGTACTTTTTCTTATTACTATTTGAAAATTTAGTTAATTCTTTAATTAAATATATTTTACAGGCATTTTGTTACCCTAATTCTTTTATTTTTCTTTTATCAATTCTTCACTTGTTATATTTATTCCAACTTAATATAAAAGTTTGCTTGAAATTCATCATTTTCTTACAAGGAATAAATAGATCTTGGAAATGTTGTTTCCATCTATTGTGATTCAATCTACTTATTTTATCAGTGTCACTTATTTCAGTTTTTATATTTTTTGGTATATTCCACAATTTCTTTGAGCACCATATAAGTATCGTTTTTATTAATTTTGTGAATCATTCCACGCAAGAATCCTTAATCTGTCTTATGTTTTTATTTGCTTCATTTCTTACATATTTCCTCATAATGTGCTTCCGTCTTCTTAGTTCTGTAGTTGTCGATTTCAGAAATGTCTTCCACATTTGCTTCCACTAACTGTTTAATTTCTTGTTTAAACCATGAAGTTTTAGTTTGGTGTTTATTCATTTTTGCTTTTCTTGTTTTCCTCTGCTTGTTGCCATTCTTTTAAAAACATTTTCGTTAATTTCTTCCATGTTGTTTCTACACAATCATTATCATCAATAGAATTATCCTTAATTGTTTGTTTAAATTATTTACATTAGGATTTTTGTAATAGTATCATCTAAGGACTATATTAAGATTTTATAAGTGTGCTGGTGTTTCGTTTTTTCTTCCCTTATATTCCCATCTTATTTTACCTAAAAGCCTCATTTCATTCTGTGTTGAAAGGTTTTAATATAACATTTGTCTTGTTACAAATCTTTCCATTTGTCATTATATATTCAGTAACTGAAATTTTCCTCCTTGATCTCCTAAATATACATTTATGATCTATTAGTTTTGGAAAATGGGTTACCAATCCTTAAATTACTTTGTTAACAAAATCCCAGTAGAATATCGCCACTGTCACTGTTAATCTCTTTGTTAAAAACTATTACTTCTGGTTATATTTTGTTTCCAATAGTTTATTATTAAATTTAAACTTCATCAACAAGTTCCTTTCATTTATATAAGCAATATCCTCTACTTATATATATATATATATATATATATATATATATATATATATATATATACTTTTGGTTTTTCATCATTTTGTTTTCCGCTAAAGCAAAATATATGCAGACCTAATTTTAAAATTCTTTTCCTTTCTTTTTTTCCGTTACACAGCATGTCAATTTTTTTTTTCAGTTAACTGTAGGGTCATCTCTTTATATATTTTATTTCAAGATACAATCTAGGTCGCGCTTTGGCTGAGTGGTTAGACTACTCGCCACTCACCTAGATGGTCCGGGTTCGATCCCAAGCGACCGCGGGTGAGTTTTGTAATGTACAAAGCGGTGCAGGGGTGGGTTTTCTGCGGGTTCTTCGGTTTCCCCCACCATCGCATTCCACAGGTGCTTCATCTTTATTCCATGAGAGGTCTGGTGCTTGCGTTAGCAGGGTCGCAACACCTTGAAGCAGATCTGTCAAATGTTGCTGTTTCCACCCGGACACACATACCATTTCACTAAACTATCCCGGATGCCCCAGCTCAGTTGTATAGACAAAATAAAGTTTGTTTATCGGTGGATCTACATATCAGCGAGAGACACATATTACAGTATTCGCGTGACATCATTCAATAAATCGGCTGCTACATTAGCTCAGTTCGTAAAGTGTACAGGAGTCATCTTAACATTCACCACGCGTAAATATATTCAGAATTTGGAAAAAATCACACTGTGAAGTATCCTAATGAGAGATACATAGTAAACCATCTCAATGCAAAATAGAGTGAGATATATTATCAAAGTTTAAAGGCCTCACTATTTTAGTCTGCAATATCTAGCTGGCAAGGTGTGCTACACCGGATGGTGGACTACTGTCACTCATCTCTCTCTCGAGCTGTATCCTAGCACGCCCAATTCAGTCCTGACTGATGACTCTTTTCAGACGAATTGTCGCTTGCCTTGCACAAGCGGTCTGGCATTATAGCAGATGAGGAAAGTGTCAAGACAATCCAGCGTAGCTTCACTAACCTGATGGCACTAAAATAGCGGACAATGTATGAGTATACTGCTACAAACCAAACTCAAAAACAATTAATTAATTAATTAATTAAAATCTGAATGCTTGTTGATGTATTAAAGCGTTCATTAAATAACGTTTGTTCATCATGATAATATGTAAGATGAAAGGAAAACCATACTAGATTGTTATGGAGTGAATTTGTCCTATGTATCTAATATTTTGAACATCAACCTTGGTATGAAGAAAACTAGATTTTTACATTACATTTCATGTGCGGTGATATCTTGATGTGCGGGATCTCTTTAAATTAGTTTGTAGGGAAACAGAAATTAAACAAATTATATCCATTTGCAATCTTTCATTATTTTTAATATTTTCTTCCAGGTAATTCTGCTAGCTTTGTAAAATGGATCTGACCTCACTTAACTTACTGTAAGGCAAGGTTTCGAGAATATGTTCTTACCGATTGCATGACTTGTTTTGTTCGGCAGTTGGTCCTCCCATAGCATTTTTCTTCCTAAAACAGCATTTATAATATCTCAACCTATTGGAAATTTCGGAAGTATCATCCCTTCTCAATTAAATAGGCAGGGTACGAGGTAAAGATATTCCCACTGACACAATTTAGGTTATAAAAACTATTATTACCAAACTTTCTTTTTCTGTTTGCTTCATGATAAGCGATATTTAAACCTTTGCAGAAATAGTCTCACTGCACATTTCGCTGTAGGCAAAATTATACTAAATTAAGTTTTATTTATGAATGCTCTTTAACTGCTACGGTTCTCAGTGTTCCATCGTATAAGGTAGTTCCTGTCCCTTATTCTCTGGTTTTTTGCAACCCGCATATTACAGTCTAACCTGAAAACATCGTTCACGAGATCCATCTTCTGCATACTAACATTCTAGACTTTGGCGCTACAAGTTGTAGTTGAATAGTAGCGTATTTGACTAACGCGCGGTGTTAGCATGAGTTCCAAGGCGCTCGATTCAAGTTTCGAATCTTACCAAAACGTTGACAACTTTTTCCCCCGCTTTCTTTTTTCCTGATTTGGCACAAAGCTAGATGGGATATCGGGAAGCTTTTTAACTTGATTATTAGTTTCTTTTATTGTTGTCATCTTTATTTACGTCTTTTCTAACTTAATCAGTCCAGTTACAGGAAATACAAATGAAAATGAACATACTGAGGCATATTCATTCAGTTTCTTCTAAATATGCAGCTATTATTACAATGTTTTAAAACTAAAACAGGTATTTCGGATAATACTACAGAACTAAACCCATTTTCAGGGTATCTCTAAAACGAAAAATACACAAAATACTTAGACTGACAAACACAAACTGTGCCAAATACATGGGTATTCATCATACTTTCAGTTGAAAAGAAAATTAGGTTTAATTCCCATAACTTAACAAACTTCTCAATATCCAGTAGATAAAGTGTTTCCGACATGAAATTTAGTGATGAAACTTTTTTCATTTAGCGCAGCAGCTGTTCGAAATGACGATTTTCTTCGTTGGTTCAGAGTTGTGCGCGATGTTGCAATGACAATCTGGCAAGTAGTAACTAACATCTGGGATGTGAAGGACCTGCAACTTGATTAGTTGCTAAAGATGATTAAGGTTAAGCGGCCGTTGGCTGTACACTGTTTTAAATGATTCCATAGGAAGTAATCAAGTGGCGTAAGATCAGAAGATCTGGAAGCCACAAGACAGGTCCTCGCCTACCTATCCATCTTTGAGGATGTTGCCGTGAAGATAATTTACGACGATCCTGGACTGGTGCGGTGCAGCACCATCATGCTGAAACCACATTTATAATCTTTCATTTAATGATACATGCTCCAGCAATGGAGGGAGATCTTTTGGTGGAAGTGAAGGTCGTGTACTCCAGTAAGGTGACCTTCGAAAAAATGTGGCCCGATTATCACCCAAAATGCCACACCTTATATCAATTACCCAATGGTCCTTAAAATCTGCCTTTCTTACCCAATGAGGGTTATCGACACTCCAGTAGTGCATGTTATGGCGATTCACAGTGCTATTGTTGTGAAACCGCGATTCATCTGAAAACAGAACTTTGGATAAAAACACTACATCACTGCGTAATACCTACCTGCAGAACTTTACTCGAGCTTCAAAGTCACGACCATGGAGTCCCTGGTGTAGCTGCAAGCGGTAAGGGTGAAATGTATTGTTATGCAGTATTCGCATAACTGATTACCTACTGATGTTTGTGTTTTGTGCCAGTGCACGCGTGTTAATGTGGGAATTGTTTAAGAGAGTATCTAAAATTATATCTTCATTGTGCCCAGAGGTAACTGGTGCGTTTGTAATAGGACCTGTTCTTTAAAATACTCCTGTTACACGTAAACGTCGTTCAGCATTCCGAAAAGTGTTGTTTGTAGGTTTTCGTCTTTCTGGAAATCGATGTCCATGCAGGCTTTTAGCCTAATACATGGCGAGTTCTCGACCGACTGAGTCTGCCTATCTAATGGGCTGTGAGGTTTATAGGAGATAACCTTAGCTGTAGGTATAGCACAAACCTACATATTTACTTCGTGCATTTGTATCTAATGGGGCACGCCTAGACCGAAAGTGTCTTCCGGTAGTATTTGCTAACTCACCGAGGGTTTCAGCTGCCAAAATTTCGTAGACAACATTCTCGAACTACGAAGAACAATCGATAACATGTTAGGTGTTCTTGTATTTTGAACTTGCTTTTATTACCTTCATAACTTTTGAAAATTTCTTTTATCATTTAAAGTCTTAGTGAAGTTTCTTTTTCAAAATAATTAGAAAGAAAATTAAGGATCGAAGACTGAAGAACACGTAAAATGAACTCTCGTTTGTTCTTCATTCGTATACCTTTTTGTTTACACCTAAAATTATTAGAGACAAACACTAAACTAACGTTGCACCTCGATGAATAATACATAAAAAAGAAAAGAAATGCACGCTAACTGTAGGACTCGAACCGCTGGCACGATGGAGGTAATGAGGGAACATGAAATTAATCAGGTGGGCTACAATCATTGCGCCCGCTTGCCGCGTTAAAACTTGTAGGTATAGTATCACACATGTCTCCCTCTCCGCTTCTGGTCTCTTTATAACTGTTGTGAACCCCTTTTTGTAGCTTAAGGCTTTCATCTAGCCTTCAGTCATTATACTTTACGTTGTAGAACGTATGACAGCAATCCTATTGATATAGCATATCGTAACAGGAATTATTAAGCGCATGCTTTTGAAATGACGTAACTATTACATTCAGAGTATGAAGTGTTGCCTATCTCCAAAATAATAAGGAACAGGTGAACCACCTTGTATATTGGGCCTGAAAGACCGCTTAATTTTGCTCAGATGCGTCTTTGTCAGGCTTGATGTTCTTTTACGTTGTTGACAAAGGTGGATACAGGACAAGTATAGATTTTCATATATTTGAAAGGTTTTTGCTAAATAATGATCTTGAAATTTTACTCTCTTTCCATGCCATCAGGAGAAACATTTGCATAGCAACAGCCCGTTAAAGATCACATAGTAATGAAAAATTCAAAGCAATAAAAACGGATATCTTGGAAAATGTTTACATTATTGTATCTTAAGGGTTTGCTTTAAGAACGCATTTTTTGTGCAGGAAACATTTATCTATATTTTATTATTTGTCCGTTATTCAAAGTTATACCAAATTCATTCCAAATATTTCAAAAGGTCTTTACAGACTATTCCCAGAAGCTCAGAATATGCGGTTCATTCGTCATGTAAATATATTGATGGCATTTCATATGATATATGAATTTAGCTAGCTACTTACTTTTTACGAAATAAGCTCTTGTCTATGGATACCTAGTTATTCATATTTTTACAAAATTCAACTAAACGACAAACTTCAATGCGGCAAACAGACCATGTCTTAATGATTTTTTTAGAATATAAAAACAGTGAACACTTTTACTGTTAAAGTGAAAGGAATTTCATGAAAATCTTACATGCTTGGTAGGTGTTGGTTTAAATGCCATATGACCTTTATTGAGGGTCTTTTTTAATTATTTGGTTCACATACAAAATCGCACATGCCAAGGCACATGTTAAAAATCCTACATCTTTTAGTTCAAGTACATCAAATTATGTATTCCGTCGAAAGGTTATGCAGGTATATGGGATTTTCATGCGATTATTTGTGTATGTGTTCATGGTCAAGCACTAAACGAGATGACTCCACTGTAAAGTGAGAGACTGGCATTCGGCAGCTCCCCTCGTGCTGGTCACTCTTACTTTGCACAGGCCAATGAGTGAATGCCTCTCTTACCAGGAACTTTTGGCTCATTATTTTCGGTCCCCATCATTTCCTTTCATCTGTTTCATCCTCATATATTTTCGTGAAAGGCACATTGTGACAGGACGGTAGAATTTGCAATATGGAAGGACGAAATGTTTCACACGGCGCATCGCGGGACTCCTACCCTCCTGAGAGGGCCATGGGACCTCCAGGTGAGGGTAGCTAAGGCAGTGCATTGGTGCCATGATGGAATGGTTAGAGACCTGCTTTTGCTAGCACGCATCGTCGTCCGCATCTGGTCGCCTTTCGGGTCTCCCCTTTCTTCCAGGGGTTACGTTCGAAGCGCAAAGATCTTACTGTAAGCTATGTGCGCTGGTGTTTCCCTCTGATTGACTAATCCCAATGATCAATAACAGAGTTTGTATTACTTTACACGCGCGCTCCTATCATTGTCTCTGGTCTCTGATATAGAGTTTTTTTAGTTCGAAATAAGAATAAGAAAATTTATAAAGGTAATCGCTATCAAAATCTACTATTTAGTCTATTCTTCCTGTAGTCTTAGATTCTAGGTGATTACTCTCGTGCTGGAATAAATCTAACCGTCTGAAGTAATACCCAGGCATATTTAAAATCCCATTGCTCGTATATTTCCTACCAGAAAGAATGTCAGCAAAGTAGTGGAGCCCCTTCAAGAGGATCCAGAGGAGGTCCATGTTGAACCCTAGGCAACAGCAACTAACGAAAGGTATGTGTAGATTCCTCATCTCTAATATATATAGCTCTTATGGAAGTAACTAGTCATCGGATTTTAGGTTTAAATAATATGTTTTAGTGTCTATACAGGTTGAAAAAAGATATAAAACAGGCTGTTATTATTTTAAAATAGCCACAATAAATCTTATGAAGAACATCTGAAGGAACTCTGTAAAAGAAGAAATAATACACTGTAAAGAAAGTATTTCGAAGTTCAAGAGCTGGAGTTGCTGCACAGACGAAGTGCCCTATTCCTATTTATTTGAATAGGTGGTGTAAATGGTTCCTTGAAGTTCAATATTACAGAGAGAGAGTACCCGGTACTGCTTTCAGCTAACACACTGCCTTCAATACGGCCAAAATTCAGTGAGTCTATTTTTTTTATGAACAACTGCTTTGTAGTTTCTGTCAGGTATGACATCTTTAATGTAACTTCATGGCACGACAGTCCACAAGTGACGTTGGTCTACCGCCCGGCCGCTGCATCCCCCACCTTGGCCCGAAGGCTTCATGAATGGGGTGCAGTTCTGGAGGGTGAGACGTGATTAGCGCCTCGAGTTCCTCCCGGCCGGTTGATGCGGTCTTCTCGATCTGGAGCCACTACTTCTCAATCGAGTAGCTCTTCAATTGGCCCTCCCCCAGGGACCTCACGAGTCTGAGCGCACCCCGGACCAGGTCTCATAGCGGGGGAAAACTCTCTACGCTGATACCGGGAATCGAAACCGCTTGGCAAGTAACCGCGCTACCACCGCGCTGAGGAGACGACCCGAATGAGATTTTAGCATTAGCAAATGCTGTCTCATCCCTTAGTTTCTTCTGTCATATTACACTCGGAGCCATCTTAACATACTGCAGGTTATCTTCTGAGAAAGTGTAGGTACATAATGCTTTTATGCACTGGACAACGTTTTCGTGTTCTCAGTGAATCTGGAAATTAGGAATAGTTATTATGATTATAGGAGTTCAAATATGCTTACTTTATAGTTGTGTTTAAATGTTTCCTCTTCCAATTACTTTCTTTTTAATGGACTCCACCCTTTTATCAGGAATATTTCGTCCATTTCCAATAAATACAATATAACTTTGTTTAAAATACTGGTATCTGAATAGATTACCATTTTACTATAACTTACATTGCAAAAATACATTATGCAATGAAACAGACAACTATCATGAGATTTTAACTATATATGCATACACACATGTACACATAGATATCAATTGTTGTTATTTTTTAGTTGAATAATTTATTACGTGCAAAGAAGCAAAGACTTACAGTGTTGGATGAATCAATTATAAACAACTATAATAACATATGTTTTGTTAGGAAACTTAATACTTGGAGCAAGTTACTTAGGTGCTCCTGTGTCACTCATCACTAGTGAATTCTCAGTGGTTTGCTTAACTAGCATTGCATAATTTGGGGGGGGGGGGCGGGTTCAATATTATTCATTATAAATATATGGTAAAATGTTGTAATTAATTCAGGAAGCACGAGCCGCTCGGATTCCACTTCTGGCTCCAGATGTTGGGAAACAATTGAAAATACCAATCGCAGCTGACTAGTAGGTGCTTAAAATAATGACTTAAGGCCATGAATAAACAAGAAAGAATAAATTGATAAATTTCTTCCAAATTTTGGGGACTCATTTCCCTTTAACATAAATCTGAAGCCAGAGAAACCCAGGCGACCCCCGTCAAGCAGACAATTCTCCATTTTAGCTTCATTGGCCTATTGCAATGGAGGCGTAAACTGTGTTAAAGTCTAGGATGGAGTCACTGATTACTCAAGCTGTATTAACTAATTAACGTAATACGCATTTTAATAATTTTGTCTTGCCTTCTCACGTCTTACTTTCCCACGCCCTCCTAAAATAACTGCCAAACAATGACTAGTTTCCACCCACGTAAAATTCTCTATCCTAAATTAATTTGATTCTCAAACTTACCTCACAACTAAAACTGGAGGTCTCCAAAGAACACCAACATCCCAACACTAATTACACTAATTATACAAATCACGTCATTTTCCGTCGTGCTTAAAACTATGGAAAATTGCTCAGTCTCCCTCCCTCGTCCCTCCCTCTCTCTCTCTCTCTCTCTCTCTCAGAAATGTATACATACCATATATTTTTTCAACAAGAGGAAATACACCCTTATGGCAAATGTGCTCTTCTTGCAGCAATGCTAGGTAAACTAGGGAATAACCTCTCCCTACAAAAACTAAAACTCTTTGGTGTAATATTCTCTGCTGCACACAAAAGGTAATCGACCCCTTTTAACTGCGCAGATTCTTCGAGAACCGCACCCTTGAAACACGCGTGGTGTGGTCTGAACTTATTTTGCAGAAAACCCCATCACATTATTTATTAGAAGCTAATCAACAAAGCCCGAAGAAGGCTTAGTCATTATGCACCGCTTCCACAAAATATTAAGTTATACAAAAGTTTTTAAAAAGCATTTCAACACATCAGTTTTAACCCACAATTTTCCAAACAAACGCCCTACATGGGCCCACTTGACTTCACATTAGCAAAATATTTACAACAGAATTTACAGTTTCAGGAAACAACATATGTGGGCTACAAAGTTTCACTGGTGGTTACTTAACACCTTGCTTTCGCAACAATTATTATTTCGTTATGATCCCAACCCGAAATAACAAAGCTTACAAAATCCCTTGGCAGAGAAAGGAGGAACTATCGATCAGAAAAGCTGATTTTCTTACAAATTATTAAAGCCAAAATTACTTAAGGGACAATGGGAGTAAAATTTACAATATCTATATTTTTGCATAAAGCATTCTGAAAAGTGCAATTGATAGTATTGCTGTAATATTAATATGCATATCAAATATCATTCATATTGATTGAATACACAACCGCTCATTAATTTCAATATACCATGACTTATCTGGTATTTTAGTTATGAACACAACTCAAACTTTATTTCTCCAAAAACAAAATTATATACACTTACACATATTCAACAGAAACAGAATAATTATATTTTACTTTCATAAAAGTACCCTCCTTTGGATTTAATGACTGCCTCACAAACTCGAGGGGTGTAAATATCCTGAATCTAAATGACTCCATACATACTTAACAAAGTCCCAGAGGTGTTCTTCACTGAATATATGAACTTACCTGATGTCTGTCCACTTCATCCCAGATTATTTCAATGGGATTACAGTCGGAGCTTTGCTATAAAAAAGCATTTTTTTATTTTTTGACAGACTATAGTCAGTGTAGCTTAACGACCATTTGCAAGAGCTCACGTCAAGCCATTCAAAATTGCATATATTTCCTACGCTTCCAGCCACCTGTAGGTCACATTTCATCCTATAACCACTCCAATATGAACGCGGGAACTCCAGAAAGCAGTAGACTAGGTTTTCATAGGTTCCCTTCCGGGCCGATACTCTCCTTTCGCCTTCTTTTCTCCTTTTCTTCCTCTTTACCTCTTTTTTTCTAATTTCCCTTTGTTGACCTATTCGTTTTTCCTTTTTACATATACATACACAAACACATACACATTTAAAAACACAGAAACACCCATGCCCAAAGCGGGACTCGAACCCACGATCCCGTGCGCCGCGAAGCACCAAAGCGAGACACTTTAGCGAGCGCGGCTACGGGTACCGGCAATTTCTCAATCGTTTCTCCCTCTCACATTTGAGAGTCGGCAGACACCTTACAGTAATCAACATATGACACTACGTCACAGCGCATGTCATGCACACAGGTCACTTCTTGAATTTCATTTATGTGAATGATCTATTGCACACTTATGCCACTTCTAGGTTCAAAGCATCAATATGCACTACTGCTGCCCACTAGTCCTACAGTCGTGAACTAGATGAAGGGAAATGGCTGGAACATCAAGCGATGGATAGAAAATTCGTGGTAGAAGGGAACCGTCGCTGCATTCGCTTACTGACCCGGGGAAACCATCAAAAAACCACATGATCAGAATGAGCAATCCAGCCTGTTGTGGTACTGGTGAGACCTTGAGGTTTACAATATTGCTCAAAGATGCGCTTTCTGTGTTCGGCGACGTGGTTGTTACCTTTAGCTGTGTTAAAGTGGCCATTTATTATCAGCATTACCACGAGCAGGGGAATCGAACAAAATCAGTTGATGGCCACTAAAGACGAAAAAATAACTAAACAAAGAGCGCAGCTAAATAAAACCTGGAATTCATCAATGGAGCTAAAGTCTTAAGCAATACGAGCTCTGCGAGGCCGCGCCCTGGCCGAATGGGTAGACTACTTGCCTCTCCCATGGCGGCCTAGGGTGGGTCCCAGGTGACAGCGTGTGGGCTTTGTCATGGACAAAGCGGCGCAGTGACGGGTTTTCTCCGGGTTCTCCGGTTTCCTTTGCAATCGCATTCCACTGGTCTTCCATCTCCATTCCATGAATTATCAGTTTCAAGGCCATAGTGGTAAAAGCGGGCGTTAAGCATTATAAAAAGCAAACTCTGTGTTCTCTGAATCTTGATTTCAGTGTAACACATTTTCAAATTGTCCTATATCCTTTACTTTTTATTGCTTAAAAGATTTAGACCGTAGCTCTTCACGACAAAATAGGTATTTAAGAAATAAGAGCATAAAATTATGATTTTTGATTCCAGCGAGAATATAAACGGTTGTTGTTACTATTATTATTATTATTGTGATTACTATTATTATTATTGTTATGTGATGCGAGAAGGCCGTGCTCCAAATATAAGCCTCTGTTTTAACCTGAAGTACAGAGATCGAAGCTGGAAAATGTGGGAACGAAGTAGTGGAACAACAGGAATGCGTTGGTAAGCGTCTGCCAGGAAGAAAGCGAAACAAAGGTGACTGATGTTATTGTAGTCATTAAAACACAAGTTTGTTTGATAAAATGCATTATTCTTCACATCACAAAAGAGCTATGTTGTGTTTCTTATATGGTCCAAGATATTTGCAACTCGTTTAAATGTTCTTCAAGTTGAAAACAGCAGCTTATATTTGGAGCATGGAGTTCTTATGCCACATATATGACCGGGAAACTTTTGAGGTATTTCCGAAAGGAGTATAGTGATAGGTTCCTTGTTAGTACTTATCTGCTCGGTAGAGCCATAACAAGTCTCCTGTACTGTGTCTTGAAGGCGGACCATCACACATTTCCCCAGCACCTTTTAAAGTTGAGGGTTAGACCCTAAGCTAAAACCTTACTTGAGAGTTATGGAACTAAACAATATGCAATGGTAAGGGTCTTATTAGTAGTTTTTTCAATGTTAAATCATACGTATATCTTCACATCTTAGGTTAAAATGACTAGATTCCAATGTGTACAGTTGATGTTAATGTGAAAATACACAAGTGTGGGTAACGTGGAATCTTTTCTATTTTACCACAACCAAAGCACTGCGCTATTTCATTAGTTGCACCAGGGTCTCTGGTGACTACCATATGCTGAATGAGCGCCTGTGATTACGTTGTACCTCTAATGATGGTTTTCCTCAGAGAGAGAGAGAGAGAGAGAGAGAGAGAGACAGAGAAGAGACAGAGAGAGAGAGACTGAAATATATAGACAAAGAGAGAGAAACACACAGCGAGAGGGTGCGGAGGAGAGAGTGGGAGAGATAGGGTGGTATAGGGAGGGAGAGTAAGAGAGAGACAGGGAGTTAGGGAGATAGCGAGAGACATACAGAGAGGGAGGGGGAGAGAAAAGGAGGGAGAGGGAGGAGAGAGGGAGAGTGAGAGGAGAGAGGCAAGTAGAGAACGAGATAGAGGGGTGGGAGGGAGAAATAGGAATAAGAGAGAGAGAGACACTGGATCATCACATTGATAACAGAAGCATCGCCTGCAGCGATAGGCAGGTGGCACCCTTCTGGCTGAATTGAAATTAAATTATTCATTATTAATGTTTGATTATTTTCTAAAAGAAGATAAATCCTACGAAGGAGCCTCTTGTATTCTCAATGGACGGGCTGCTTGATCAAGAATCTGGTGAAGCCTTAAGCAAGTCATTACTTCCTTTGTACGTATAATAAGATATGGAAATTCCGGTAGGCGAAAGTGCCCCTGATGAAGCATATGGCATTTGCGCATTTTGTGGAAATGCTTTTTCAACTTACTTTCGAGGAAAACTATGGACAGATAAACTGTTTAATTTGCGAAGTATGGAGGCATTCTGAGAATGCTGACTGTGGAAATTAAAATGAAAAATGTGATTTTTGTAAACTTATTTGTATGCACAGGTAGTGTTCTTAAAATATATTATTTTTAGATATATAACACTAACCATATATACATATAGATATATAAATATATATGTATATATATATATATATTTAACCTTTTATGAAATCTATTATATTTGGATAATGATGTTGCGCTTTCACATCACCTAACTTTATTAAGAATACTTTTCAGGGTTTGTAAATATTTTGCTTTTGCTTTATATATTAGCACCCACACATAAGATTTTATGATTCTGGGCACGATTCTGTATTAGAGACATATTCAGGTATTTCTCAACCTTTTTGTGTATACTAAGAGTCACACATATATGTGTGTGCGTGGTGTGTGTGTGTTTGTGTGTGTGTATGTGTGTAAGTTATTTATATCGAGCAGCGAACTCTCAGGTTTTCCCTGGATAATTGGACATAAAGAGTGGTTTTTGCCCCTAGAACTGCACACTAAAATTGTTGCCACCATCAGGGATGTAGCAGGCAAGCGCTGCTGTAGTGTGTGACACAGCTCTAAGTACTGAAACCGCTTATTGGAAATATTATCTAGAATTAGGCCAGTATTTTTATTTTCTCTAGCCCTGTATGTACATAGTGGACAGAGAAGGTATTGTATTGCACCCAAAAATTCGATACCGAGATTTCACCGGAAATACATGTTTTAGGATCCCCTGAATCCAAAAAAGCATTTTCAGAAAAAGGTCCCTGTGTGTCTGTGGACAGCATAGCTCAAATACGAAAAGACGATTGAATACAAGCTTGGTCTTTAGGTTAGGTATCATCTAAGGATGCGACACGAAGATTTTCAAGAAAATCCTCACAACCCTAACTACCCTTTACATGGAGAAATTTTCGAGAATTTTGTATTTCTTGAAAATTGCTCTAACGATTTTGATTAAAGTACCTTATATTAAAGCTATTTCCATCACAAATAAAGTGTATATCTTGAATTTTCTGGGAATAGCTCCTGAAAACCTGTTTATTTGGATGAATTTTGCTGAAATTTGCATAACTAGTACACCGTAAAAGCCAGACAAAGCTTAGTACAGAAAAAAATGTAGATCTCGTTAAAATACACAATTTATGTCTTATACATTTTTTCGTGGAGATTGCCGTTTTCAAGATATTCCTTGTTCTTGGTTTCAATTGAAAGTACTTACACTTTTCTCAGACAGGAAGATTTCATTTTTCTTTTATTCTACTCCCGGTTAAGCAAAGAAACGATTTCAATGACAATCGCATAACGAGAGCTTTTAAAACATATGACTATCACTTTAGTGCATTCCTTTATTTTCCTTCTCCTTATAAGGAACTAAGTAATAATAACATTCTGCTAATGTTTATCTCGATTAGCATGGTGTAGAAAGAACAACCTTTTGTAAGAAGTTTGTTTGTAGAACAGCTAGAGAAAGTCATATGAGTGTAACACATAAGATTTTTATATACTGGAAGGCTATTCAGGTTGCAGTCGTAAAAGTTGGGCCATGCCTTGGGTTCCGAGGCGACAGTGGTGGAGAGGAGAAACACAGCATCTACGTTCATAAACAAATGTTTTTTTTTTTTGTTTTTTTTACTGAAAGTATAAAAATTATATTTTAAAAAGTTAAAAATTATTTTCAAAACTTCATGACCATAACTTATCATTCACGTAACTGGAATAAATTATACAGAGGTGACGGAGAAGGGTAATGCTGAGAGAGGTAGAGTTGAATTTCATAACGACTTAAATCGCCGCATTCGTACATAGCTATGCAACTTCTGTTGCATTCAAGTATATGTACAGTGAAATGTGCATCAATGTGCTGTAGAATAACAAAACTGCATCCGAATTTACTTTAGACTATTTGAGGCATCTACTTATGGAACTCCGGAAATCTGTACTCAATTGTCTGTATGAATATTTTGAAACCGTACTACTAACATGCAAACCCCACAAGTGGAGAACTTTTTTCTGGTGCAACATACCTATTTGACTTTAGGTTACACTTTGTTATGTTATGAGTTATCAAATTGATTAAATATTATAATACACTGAAGACATAAGTATAACTTTCTGTGCATCCCTCTTACATTCGGTGTCTGCTTTAATAACCGCTATACGCCCCATCCTATTTGGTTGGTTTATTCAATCAGCTGTCAAGTTCTTATTCCTCTTTAATTGTAACCGTGCAGTATATTACAATAAATGCAGCAGCATCAGTAGAGCTCTAACATGACTCCTTCGATAATGCACGGGAATGATCGGTACGGGCAAAGCATTTCGATATGATTCAAAATTTACGGGATAACGGTATTAGAAAGCGAGTGTTCAATAGAACATATATCACAATTAGATGGTGCATGTCTACCCTAACTTCTATGTCTCACATTAGGAAGCTCCCGGGTCAGTCTGGGTCACAGTGACTTATGGGTTTTTCGTAGTTTTCCCGGGTCTACAGGCAAATGCTTGGGTGATTATTCTTCTACCACGGCTCCTCTGTCAATCATTACCTATACTTATCACTTCCTTGTCTTTTTCAGGGTTGAAGGCCCAGACGACGGTGTTCCGTGACAGTACGATAGCTCTGCGCTCTGTAAAGGTATCTTCCCTGGCATCGTTGCGGGACCACTCTGTTAAGACCCGATGACAGAATGATTTCGGGCGGGCGCTTGGGACTTGTGCGTATGATCCGACTGGTGTTGGATGCGTTTGATCTGAAAACGATCGGACCCCGTCCATGCTTGCTCCCTACGTCACCCTCCAAGTTTCTCCCCTTCCAGGGGTTACGTAAGTCGCAAAGGCCATACTGGCCTACGCACAGTGCTGTGCCCCTTTACCCCCTCCGCGTATATCGTAATCCTACATTTCTGTCATTGCCTAATAGTCACTAAAGAATCAAATATGTAAAAAATTTCTGGATCTAGTAGGTAAGTATAATTACCAAGTAGAAGCTGGTTGGTACTATTGCATAGTCTAAGAATGTTGGTAGTGTAATCAGAATCAATTTACGATGTAGCACAAACAAGAAGCTAACAAAGTTGGCGTGGGAAGATTCGCATCAGACTTGGAAGGCTTCAAGCCTCACATAAAATTTCCTATAGCCGTGGGAAATGAGCAATGAAAATGATTTTTCAGTCGCGTTCATACAAAACGTAACGTAATGCACTACAATTAAAAAGTTTAAACCGTTTGGAAAACGTCAATCAGAGCGGCAATAAGGTTTCTTGGACGCGAAACCAACCTGTAATTAAGTGGTCAGCAAAAACAGTTCACTCGGCTGTAAAACAAAGACCGGCGTGTAGTAAGATGGAGGGGAGAGAATGGCCCACTCGGGGGTTTCCTTGTATTACTTCTGTCCGCGACCGCCACAGCAAAAATGTGAGCAATGAGCTCCAGCACAGCTGAAGAAAGACATAAAATTGGAACCTAACCATTACTTTTACCTTCTACATCAAATACATTCTCTACGTACATAGTAGGCACAGACAGTATTTTATTCCAACCAAAATGTTGATACCAAGATATTACCGGAGATACATGTTTTAGGTTTGGAAAAAAGGTCCGTGTATATGTGCCTATGGACATCATATCTCAAAAACAAAAAGGCGATTGAATACCAATATTGGCATTTAAGTTTAGTATTTTCCAAGGATACGACACGAAGATTTTCAGGAAAATTCCCAACCGAAATTAAACTATCTTGCAAAAACTGTTCGAACATTTTGATTTTCTCCAAAATGGCTCTTTTGATTAAAATACCTTACACTAAATATGTTCACATTGCATATAAAATCTATATATTGAATTTTCTGGGAATAGCCTCTGAAGACCTCTTCATTCTGGATGACTTAAATAACTGGTAAACTGTAAGAGATAAACAAGTACTTACTATACAAAATGTGTGGATCTTGTTAAAACTCACACTTTATGTCACATACATTTCTTATGAAGTTAACAATTTCCGAGATATTCCTTGTTATAGGTCTCAATTATAAAATATTTACACTCTTCTCAAACGAGAAACTGTGATTTCTGTTTCTTTTTTGTTTTACTCCTGGTCATGCAAAAAGAGCAGGGTTTCAATCACATAGCAGCAAACTTTTGAAAGATTTGGCTAAGCCTTTGGCCTAGTGTATTTTCTTATTTCCCTTCTTCTTATAAAGAACCAAGAAATAATAATTCTGCTAACGTTTATCTTTATTGGCATGGAGTAGACAGAAGAATAAGCTTTGAAGAATAGTTTGTTACAGAATTGGTAGAGAACATTATTTGAAAGGAACATATCAGATTTGTTTACATCCATCCATCACGTCCCGTCCCATCATACATACATCCATCCATCCATCCATCCATCCATCCATCCATCCATCCATCCATCCATCCATCCATCCATCCATCCATCCATCCATCCATCCATCCATCCATCCATCCATCCGTCCGTCCGTCCGTCCATCCGTCCGTCCGTCCATTCATCTACCAACCCACCCACCCACCCATCCATCCAACCATCCATCCATCCACCCATCCACCCACCCATCCACCCACCGATCCACCCACCGATCCACCCACCCATCCATCCACCCACCCATCCACCCACCCATCCACCCACCCACCCAACATCCACCCAGCCACCATCCACCCACCATCCACCCATCCATCCACCCATCCATCCATCCACCCACCCATCCACCCATCCATCCACCCATCCACCCACCCACCCACCATCCACCCATCCACCCATCCACCCACTCATCCACCCACCCATCCACCACCGATCCACCCACCGATCCATCCACCCACCCACCCATCTACCCATCCACCCAACCACCCATCCACCCACCCACCCATCTACCCACCCACCCATCCATCCACCCACCCACACATGCACACATGCATACATACTACAGACCGACATCAAATTACAATATTTACACAAAAACTAAGAATTTTGAAAATATATTTTTGCAACCATATATATTATTTTGCTTCTAAATTGCAAAATATTTATTTTATATTACTCTGTACTTGAGTTCATTTATTTCAATTTTATTTTTGTAACTCTTGTAACACTGCGGCACTGCAAGTTGTGATTGTGGTGTACGAGTACAGGTCTATGATGTGGGGAATTGGGATTATACAGGGAAGGGGCTCTCGACTTTGTGGTAGACCATCGGACCCTTTGGTTCTTATGTGACCCCAGAGGGGGAAGGATGAGAAAGAGACCCGAAGGACAACGAGATCCGGATAACGTCGAGCGCAAGCATGGGCAGGTCCATAAAGGCCGCAGATGCAACACCTTGACGTCGCACGGGCCGAGCCACTTAAAGGATCCCTATAGGGAGACCTAAATCCAAAGGTGGGTCCCGAAAGAGCGGTCCCGACGCCATCATACAGCCGCAATTTGCCGAACACCGTAACTTAGTCCTTCAATCCTAAAAGAGATGATGAGGAAATTATGGAAAAAGATAATGGCGGACAGAAGAATTCGGGAGGTGTAAGAAACCCACCCGAGAAACCCACGAAGAAACCACGAGTCAGATAGATCGCTCACGGGATTGAATCCGCTACCTCCCGAATAAGAACCAAAGATGAAACCACCTGAATCATTCTGCTCAGAAATGATGAAGGGGATGTATTGTGCTTGTTTCTCTGTAAGTACGAAAGGAAACGATTTCGGTCTTACTGAGTGGCGTTTTCTTCATAAGTGTTTCCAGGACTTTCGCGGCCGGAGTTATGATGAATAAAAGAAGACAATACTGGGCGTAAAGACCGTGATTCATTGGGCTTCTTTGCATCTTTCCCAGACGTTTCGCTTGCGTCTGCGGCAAGCATCTTCAGTGGTGTCTATACATATGTCCTGCGTGGTCTCTCAGTAGCGAAGCTCAGTAGCGTTCCTTCTTCATAAAAATATGTATCTGAGGTAAATCTCCACTTCAAGGGCTAAGGACTTATGTGCCAAATTTAATAACAGTTGTCATTTTTCACGTGTAGGATATCAGCAATGAAAAGGAGTGTAAGGGACGTCACCTAAAGAAGAATGTGTGTACGTAAATAAAATGTTTTTACACATAGAAGTAGGAGCAAGCGAGTTATGGTGTGGATCAAGTGAATCACCCCTACTTTCGTCCACAATTTGTATTTTTAAACCTGTTAGGAGGCCAACAGAGAGAGTTTGGCTGCCAGGAAGTGTAACAACAGAAACAGTGACACTCTAGAAAAACTGACATTTTCCCATCCATATATTTGTTTGGGTGATTTTTATGTAAGAACTGCTATTGCTAAAAGCAGGTGTATTGTATTGTATTATAAAGTACATTTTAAAATAGGCTTTATTGCTGGTGAGAAGGCATTGTTTCAAGCACATTGTGGTGCAGTGGCGTCCGGATAGCTGTGGTAGCCTCTATGACAGGCAACAATTTACTCCAAGTTCAATCTTCACCTGTATTAGAGGTGTGTCAGATTCTGCTACATCGTCATTTTTAATTTTTATTTACCCATAGATAATATATTGGTACTCAGCTCTGCATTATCATAGAGGTTATTATTATTATCCACAATGGTTGAATACATAATAAAGTCAAGTACACTCCTGAACTAAAGATCATCACTTAGTTTTTCCTCTGTCTCAATTGTCGATCCAACCTATTCTTGCTACGAACTAACGCAACATGTATTTCGTGCATGCCGTTATCCACATGAATTATTATTAATATTATTATCGTGGTCATTGTTTCCTGATTTTATTGATGTATCGACATCTGAAAAGTAGCCCCCTTGTCTGAAGTAGCGATTTCCACGCCTTCCTTTGGAATATATTGGCCTTCTCTGTCCTCTATTTCCCTTGTTGGGGAACAATGTTTTGAGGTCCTCTAGCATAAATTACTCTAACCATGTTTATATTATCATGGCGTTCAGACCTGGCATATTTATTACGTTCTCGCGTAAATTTTGGTAACCGTCGCCGATGTCTCAGGCATGTTGTTCTCATAAGCCCGAAATTCTCTCCTGTCATGCCGGTTACGCCTCCTTTTATCATTTGAGTACACCGTTCTGTCAAAGTCTCTCACATCTCGTGATTCATATTGTTGGATTTCAAGAAACGATTCAAGATCAACAATTTCCGTAATTGTGTTGGTTCAGCTATTAACAAGTAGTTCTGTATTTGTAGAGGAAAATAAATGCCTTGTCATGGGTGAAATAAAACCAGTTTCAGATATCTGTGATCGTAAGTACTTGATATATCTAAACATTTTCAAAAGATTATCTGTCATGGGCATGTTATTTCTGGGCAAATACTGTCCACAGCGTAATTTTCACCTGATGTGCTGCTGGTATTCCAAAATATGCCCACGAATAAATGCTTGAAGAACTAAAACTTAAATCGCTAGACATCTCAATATTTACCCAAAAAGTGTGCATGCATACAAACGTTTCTTTGTAATTGTCAACTTAAGTGCCTCTGGAATCCTTTTAAGGTGAAAATATTCTTGTAGTTGGTAAAGAATTTGCATAATCGAATCATTATTTTCATCAGAGGATAAAGGTAATTCATTTTGTCAAGAATCGCCGTGTGTACCGACGGAAAATTCGCCCCTCTCGAATTAAAATAATTGCACTAATGCTGTAGGTATAGCATTACCTGCATTATTATTACTCACACAAGATATATTACTGCATACATTACTTCTAACACTGTTTACATTTTCATACTTTTAATTATTGTGGTCATTGGTCATACTTACATTGCTATCGATATGCGCATCCTTAGAACCTAAATCCTTATTACCATCACGAAAATTTGCATTATTTATCTTCAAACCTAGTTTATTTGATTTATTTAAATTCTGCCATTCATTTTTGGAATCTTCTAATTTACAGGTTAATTCTTTCACTTCTTTCTCTATTTTTCCTTCAATATTGTTTATGGTATTACTTAATGAAGGCAATTTTTCATTTAAATCAGTAATATTTTTGTTACAGCATACCTGAAATTTCTCTACCTGTTTGTACAACATTCGGATATCACCTTGAATACTCACAAGTACAATTTCTGGCTCATCCCTAGCATTTTCAACAACTTCTAAAATTTTTATTTTGAGAAATTAAAACCAGATTTACTTTTTAACAAATTTATTACTCTTTAATGCAAATTTTATTCCTAACCATGTTAACTGATAACGCAATTTGATTAGTGAAGTCTTTCATTGAATTAAAATCTGCCCTCTGTGCCTCCAAACTAGCTTTAATTTCCCGTTCTATATTTTATTCATCTTCCTTGGGTGCATTCATTTCACCTTTTAAATATCCATTGACTTCTTTCCTTTGCTGCTCTATTTTTATCAAAAAGAATTCCCTCAAGCTGTTCAAGATTAATAGCCGTTATACCTGAGTTGAAGGTTGAACCTTTCCTACCTATTCCTGTTCCACCTTGCCGGCCTGTCATCTGTACGTCAATTTCACGTTCTATTGCACTTCCTAAACCTGGGTTGGTTAAACTCACTACTTCCCTGTCATTATCTGATACTCTCATACCTCACTCATATTTACAATACCCTGGTCTTATATTTTTCTAATGCTCTTTTTTTTTGTTTCTTAAAGGCATTGGTTATATTTACACTGAATACCAAGTGCAAATTGATCTGACGTTTTTTGTCCTGCTACCGCCGGCGTCTCGAAGTTCCGGAGGCTCTTGAATTTCTCGAATGTCTTGAAGATTCTGTTGGTCTAGAAGCTCTGGAGAAAATTAGAATGTTCTGGATGATCTTCACCTTGCCCCTTCCTCCCATTTTTTGTTTTCTTTTAAGTTTTGTCGTTACTTTATGGTCGTACTTTGAGGTTTCAATGATTCTCTTTTATTCAGGTACGTCGTTGTTTTGTTTTTGATCACTCCATCAGCCGTTACATTCATTCTTTCGTGCTACACAAAGCTTGGCGCCAAAACATGAAGTGGTAGGGTCTAATTGCCTCTAAGTTTGTTATTTTTTGCGGTAAAGTTCATCTTTGTGACGTATGGATGAGTGTTTATCACGTACCTTTAATGAAGATGTTGCCCTCTCGCTGCTGCTGTCTGCGAGTAGCTGGTTCTTGCCTGGACTGCTGTCGGCGTGTACAGCAAATTTGACTATTCAGGGGTGAAATTAATGAATATAAATAAAACAAGTCCTCTTTCTGAATTCATATACTTCAAGATCCTTTATGGTTTTATTAGCAGGTGGTAAAATGTTAACACTGATTCTGGAAGCAAAAATTCACAAAGTATACATACATACACACCATTTAAAATTGTGCGGTTTCAGAGCTGAAATCAGCGTGGACTTAATACACAAATGTTACATCGCAAAGAGTGCTGCAATCCAAATTCCATCCCCTTATTTAAATAAAGGTGACTTGAACTTGGATGACCTGTTCAGTTATTAGCTATATTTTCGCGCCAACTTTGTCGTCATAGCGTCATACGCTCCTACAATTGTACCTCATTGCTCGCCATCACATGGAAATTACTAGAAAATGCTCTATTTACTAAAGCTTAGGGAACGTCCCTGGCCTTACAGTGACTTCGTTGCACCCAAACCAATACAATGGCTGAGTCATAGACTCCAGCTCTTATTAGATTGGACTTTCCTGCGCGTCTTTGTAGCTCAGCAAACCTTGCCTTGCTTTGTCTTACAAATATATACTGTAAATTTGCAGCTGGCTATTTGAATTACATTATTATTATTATTATTATTATTATTATTTTTATTATATAGTATTATTATATAATATTATTATTACTATTATTATCATTATTATATACTACTACTACTAATAATAATAACAATAACAATAATAGTAATAATAAGAAGAAGAAGAAAAAGAAGAATAAGAAGAACAAGAACAAGAAACTAACGTCTCAATCCCCTATGTGAAATTAAAACATCTTGGACTTCAACTTCTAAAATTGCCATGTCAAGAGTATAGAGTTCATAAATTATATATTGTTGCTTTACGTGATACTGATGTATAATTAATTAGGTGTTCTACCATAGTGATGATAAAGACATACTTTGTGTTCTAATAATCATTTTTAGGATTTTTCGATCATAAATGCATTGGCATTTCGTACCTCACCCTTAATTATCATTCTACCTATACTGGGTTTACAAATTCTAAGATCAAGAATATGTCTTTGGCTAAAAGGACACGACGGTCTGAAATTGACGAACATTTAATCGAATCTCGTACTGTGTTTTTAGTCGCAGCTTGTGTAATTATAGGAATGGATTAAAAAGAGGCTCTTGGGGCAGATTCCACTTTATAGAAAATATGAAAAAGTTTAACGGTTTTTATAGGAAGCAATAGGAAACTAATTCAACGATTCGTACATATGAGATAAGCACAAAATTCAATTTACACATACATTTGGTTGTTGCACTATACGCCATGTTTGTAACTTGGCATGATGTATGCCATTTTATATTGCAGTAGGTATGAGCAATTGTATCATATAGTTTTGCCACATAATTCATAAATATTATCGCGCAGTCTTTCACTCGTACATGCACATTTATATATTTACGTTGCGCTGCAATTCTTCACTTGAATTGTAAATCGTTCAAGAATTTTATCAACATTATCTGCAAAACAAACGCCACAGGTGAAATGGTTTCTGAATATACGATTGTGCAGTACTGAGAACATTCATTCTCTTTAACTCAGTTTGTAATTGTGCGAACATTTTCGTTTAATATATTTTACTAATTGCTCGACGTTGTAGCTATATCTTGAGCCTGGATGCCACGTAGTTACATTCTGAAATTGCTGAAAATATTTTCATAGCCTGCAACAAATGACATGACAATTTAGTGGTTTTCTGAAGCGTACGCCTGGTTTCGTGGAAGAACAACAGTTTGCTCGTCTTTTTTTTTTTTTTTTTTTTTTTTTTTTTAAACAGTAACGGAGTCTGATCAGGACTCCGGTACTGTATCCCTATTTACATTTCCCCCCGTAGGTTTTACTGATTACTGGTTTACTGGTTTTACAGTTTCTTTTACAAACATATACACATTGCACAAACATATAACACCCATGCCCAAGGCGGGACTCGAACCCACGATCCCCTGCCCACGGTCTTCAGCAACTGCCCTCGTGATTTACAATGACCCTACATTGTGCCTAAGTAGCAGAGGCACGAAAGTTTTATGAATCTTTAGAAGAGAAAGCATGCATATTCCTAAAAGCCGCTGAGTGGAAACCCAGCACATCAGTTCATCTTCATGGGAAGCGTTACATATTGAACTCCACAGTGGTCATCGAGAAACTGCCATAGTCTTTCTCCTTCTGTGACAAACTCGTCAAACAGAATTACGCTCAGAGCGTTATCCCATTAGATTGTTGGATTATTAGCAATGAATGATTTGACAATTATGACTTCAACGTTTTTCTATAAATACATATGTTTCACTTACAGCTATGTTACTCTACGGTTCCTTATATTGATTGTTTCAGTTTATTACAAGCATCCCTTACTTATTCAGACTTATCCATGATCAGTTCAATGCGGATTGAAGCTACTTCTGGGGAATGCTGTTCTTTATTTTTGACATAGCTATGGAAATATGCTCTCTCGTTGCCCCACCCCCCCTCTCTCTCTCTCTCGTGCACACGCGCGCGCACACACGCACGTAATGCACACAACTAGTCCTTCAGCTGAAAATGTAA
>CM060900.1:320576131-320623631 GCA_030762935.1 Hymenopus coronatus | reverse complement strand
TAATCGTTGCAGTAGTAGTAGTAGTAGTAGTAATAGTTGCAATAGTAGTAGTAGTAATCGTTGCAATAGTAGTAGTAGTAATCGTTGCAATAGTAGTAGTAATCGTTGCAGTAGTAGTAGCAGTAGTAATAGTTGCAATAGTAGTAGTAGTAATCGTTGCAATAGTAGTAGTAGTAATCGTTGCAATAGTAGTAGTAGTAATCGTTGCAGTAGTAGTAGTAGTAATCGTTGCAGTAGTAGTAGTAGTAGTAGTAGTAGTAGTAGTAGTAATCGTTGCAGTAGTAGTAGTAGTAGCAGTAATCGTTGCAATAGTAGTAGTAGTAATCGTTGCAATAGTAGTAGTAGTAATCGTTGCAGTAGTAGTAGTAGTAGTAGTAATCGTTGCAGTAGTAGTAGTAGTAGCAGTAATCGTTGCAATAGTAGTAGTAGTAATCGTTGCAATAGTAGTAGTAGTAATCGTTGCAATAGTAGTAGTAGTAGTAATAGTTGCAGTAGTAGTAGTAATCGTTGCAGTAGTAGTAGTAGTAGTAGTAATAGTTGCAGTAGTAGTAGTAGTAGTCGTTGCAGTAGTATTAGTAGTAATAGTTGCAGTAGTAGTAGTAGTAGTAGTAGTAGTAGCAGTAGTAGTAATAGTTGCAGTAGTAGTAGTAATCGTTGCAGTAGTAGTAATCGTTGCAGTAGTAGTAGTAATCGTTGCAGTAGTAGTAGTAATCGTTGCAGTAGTAGTAGTAGTAATCGTTGCAGTAGTAGTAGTAATCTGTCAGTAGTAGTAGTAGTAATCGTTGCAGTAGTAGTAGTAATCGTTGCAGTAGTAGTAGTAATCGTTGCAGTAGTAGTAGTAATCTGTCAGTAGTAGTAGTAGTAATCGTTGCAGTAGTAGTAGTAATCGTTGCAGTAGTAGTAGTAGTAGTAGTAGTAGTAATAGTTGCAGTAGTAGTAGTAATCGTTGCAATAGTAGTAGTAGTAATCGTTGCAGTAGTAGTAATCGTTGCAGTAGTAGTAATCGTTGCAATAGTAGTAGTAGTAATCGTTGCAGTAGTTATAATCGTTGCAATAGTAGTAGTAGTAGTAATCGTTGCAGTAGTAGTAATCGTTGCAGTAGTAGTAATCGTTGCAGTAGTATTAATCGTTGCAGTAGTAGTAATCGTTGCAATAGTAGTAGTGGTAATCGTTGCAGTAGTTATAATCGTTGCAATAGTAGTAGTAGTAATCGTTGCAGTAGTAGTAATCGTTGCAGTAGTAGTAATCGTTGCAGTAGTAGTAATCGTTGCAGTAGTAGTAATCGTTGCAGTAGTAGTAATCGTTGCAGTAGTAGTAGTAGTAATCGTTGCAATAGTAGTAGTAGTAATCGTTGCAGTAGAAGTAGTAGTAATCGTTGCAATAGTAGTAGTAGTAATCATTCAATAGTAGTAGTAGTAATCGTTGCAATAGTAGTAGTAGTAATCGTTGCAATAGTAGTAGTAGTAATCGTTGCAATAGTAGTAGTAGTAATCGTTGCAATAGTAGTAGTAGTAATCGTTGCAATAGTAGTAGTAGTAGTAATCGTTGCAATAGTAGTAGTAGTAATCGTTGCAATAGTAGTAGTAGTAGTAATCGTTGCAATAGTAGTAGTAATCGTTGCAATAGTAGTAGTAGTAGTAATCGTTGCAGTAGTAGTAGTAATCGTTGCAATAGTAGTAGTAGTAGTAATCGTTGCAATAGTAGTAGTAGTAGTAATCGTTGCAATAGTAGTAGTAGTAGTAATCGTTGCAATAGTAGTAGTAGTAATCGTTGCAGTAGTAGTAGTAGTAGTAATCGTTGCAATAGTAGTAGTAGTAGTAGTAGTAATCGTTGCAATAGTAGTAGTAGTAATCGTTGCAATAGTAGTAGTAGTAATCGTTGCAGTAGTAGTAGTAGTAATCGTTGCAATAGTAGTAGTAGTAATCGTTGCAATAGTAGTAGTAGTAGTAGTAATCGTTGCAGTAGTAGTAGTAGTAATCGTTGCAATAGTAGTAGTAGTAATCGTTGCAATAGTAGTAGTAGTAATCGTTGCAATAGTAGTAGTAGTAATCGTTGCAATAGTAGTAGTAGTAATCGTTGCAATAGTAGTAGTAGTAGTAGTAATCGTTGCAATAGTAGTAGTAGTAGTAGTAGTAGTAATCGTTGCAATAGTAGTAGTAGTAGTAATCGTTGCAATAGTAGTAGTAGTAGTAGTAATCGTTGCAGTAGTAGTAGTAGTAATCGTTGCAATAGTAGTAGTAGTAATCGTTGCAATAGTAGTAGTAGTAATCGTTGCAATAGTAGTAGTAGTAATCGTTGCAATAGTAGTAGTAGTAGTAGTAATCGTTGCAGTAGTAGTAGTAGTAATCGTTGCAATAGTAGTAGTAGTAATCGTTGCAATAGTAGTAGTAGTAGTAGTAATCGTTGCAATAGTAGTAGTAGTAATCGTTGCAATAGTAGTAGTAGTAATCGTTGCAATAGTAGTAGTAGTAATCGTTGCATTAGTAGTAGTAGTAATCGTTGCAGTAGTAGTAGTAGTAATCGTTGCAATAGTAGTAGTAGTAATCGTTGCAATAGTAGTAGTAGTAGTAGTAATCGTTGCAATAGTAGTAGTAGTAATCGTTGCAATAGTAGTAGTAGTAATCGTTGCAATAGTAGTAGTAGTAGTAGTAATCGTTGCAATAGTAGTAGTAGTAGTAATCGTTGCAATAGTAGTAGTAGTAGTAGTAATCGTTGCAATAGTAGTAGTAGTAGTAGTAATCGTTGCAATAGTAGTAGTAGTAGTAATCGTTGCAGTAGTAGTAGTAGTAGTAGTAGTAGTAGTAGTAATCGTTGCAATAGTAGTAGTAGTAATCGTTGCAATAGTAGTAGTAGTAGTAATCGTTGCAATAGTAGTAGTAGTAGTAGTAGTAATCGTTGCAATAGTAGTAGTAGTAATCGTTGCAATAGTAGTAGTAGTAATCGTTGCAATAGTAGTAGTAGTAATCGTTGCAATAGTAGTAGTAGTAGTAATCGTTGCAATAGTAGTAGTAGTAGTAGTAATCGTTGCAATAGTAGTAGTAGTAGTAATCGTTGCAATAGTAGTAGTAGTAGTAGTAATCGTTGCAATAGTAGTAGTAGTAGTAATCGTTGCAATAGTAGTAGTAGTAGTAATCGTTGCAATAGTAGTAGTAGTAGTAATCGTTGCAGTAGTAGTAGTAGTAATCGTTGCAATAGTAGTAGTAGTAGTAATCGTTGCAATAGTAGTAGTAGTAATCGTTGCAGTAGTAGTAGTAGTAATCGTTGCAATAGTAGTAGTAGTAATCGTTGCAATAGTAGTAGTAGTAATCGTTGCAATAGTAGTAGTAGTAATCGTTGCAATAGTAGTAGTAGTAATCGTTGCAATAGTAGTAGTAATCGTTGCAATAGTAGTAGTAATAGTTGCAGTAGTAGTAATAGTTGTTGTACAAGCAGCAGCTGCAGTAGTGGTAATAGTATTAGTATTGTTAGTAATAGTAGTATAGTAGTAGTTGTAGTAGTACAAGCAGAAACAGCAGTAGCAGTAGTAGTAATAGGAGTGGAAGTGTTAGTATTTCATTACTATAATAATCATTATCAACATCATTTCAACAAAATAAATTGAAAGTGCTATATAAGCACTTTTTTTTATTGTTTTAAGTACTAGTTGTATCACGCCTTAAATATTAGCTTTTAGTTCCCGTATCACCTATATTTGTAACTACTTCCTCCCTTAGCATTCGATATTTAAACGTTTTGCATTTGTGCGTGTCATTGTTTGGAATTTATCCAAGCAGCAATAAGCATAAAATCAATGAAAGCTGCTAACCAGGGGCATCATCACTTTACAACTTCACTTTAATTGATTCTTACAATTTAGGGCCGGTTCTAGAATCTGCCGATAACTTGCAGATACAACTATGTACCCGATTTTAGCCGATTGGCGTTCTACGATCTCCTCATAGCACTACTTGGAATATAACTTTGCCCATAAGTTTTGGGCTGCTAGTTGGAGTTGACGATACGTCTATTATCCGACAAATAAGTTTTTACATTAGATATATCTGCAGATTTCCACGGCCGAAGTCCATTGAGGTTATATTCCGCTCACATTCACGTCTCACAATTATCACTAGCAATAGTAATAAGACAAAATCTGATGTGCTTCATGCACATGTCTCTCTCTACATCTTTGTAACAAATTCCTGCTAATAAGCTTACTCTTAGCTCAGGGAATACACTAGGCTAAAATGATAGTCAAATCTTTTAAAAGCTGGTTGCCATGTGGATGAATTCCATTTCTTTGCATTGCAGTGTTTGACAAATCTCCGATAGTGAACAGTTTCAAGGAGTATCTCAAAAATGATCAACTCCACGAAAAAAAAAAAATACATGGCATAAATTGTTTGTTTTGCGAGATATAAGCTTCTTGTGTAGTAAGTTTTTGTCTTTCTCTTACGGTGTACTAGTTCTGCAACATCCAGCAAAATTCATCCAGAATAAAGAGGTCTCCAGAGACTATTCCCAGAAAATTCAAGATATACATTTTGTTTGACATATTTATATATATATATATATATCTTTAATATACGGTATTTTAATAAAATCGTTAAGCTATCTTTTTGAAAATTCAATTTTTCATAATTTTTTCCATGTAAAGGGTAGTTTGGGTTATGGTTATTTTCCTCAAAATCTTCGCGTCGTATCCTTGGAAGATACTTAACCTAAATAACAAATTTGTTATTTTATCAACTTTTCATTACAGACACACGGACAAACTGATCTTTTTCTAAAAATCTAAAACGTGTATTTCCGGTGAAATCTTGGCATCGAACTTCTGGGTGGAATGCAATACTTTTCTATAAACTATGTACATAGTACGTGTAAAGAAAGTAAAAATTGCATTTATCGGACGAGGAAGTAATACTGGGTTTTATACTTCTTACAGGTAACTTTTAAAACTCGAATAATGTTTTGGAGTTCCTCCTATTAAGCGGATGATTGGGGTTTTCGATGGGGGCGATCCCACAGCTGTGCTGTGCGGCTTACAATTAGGACCCTCAACATAAAGTAACACTTCGTGATAGGTATGGGAGTATCCCAATGGTTTAATTAACTTTGATATACCTCCGGCTGACATTTATGAAATCACTGTACACTCTAATGGATGTTTGATTCATCCTCCCGCTTTGTCCCTTATAATTTCTATTTCGAAAAATCCAGGTATTTCTATAATAATGAATGAATAATGTCCATATTAATGTAAGTGAAAGCCTGACTTCTTAATCTCTAGCCCGAGTCTTCGCATTGTGTTCTTTTATAGAAGCAGTGTGTTCATATTGTAATGCACAGGCTTTGCAAACCTTTAATAGTATTTTATGAATTGTACTTTATGAGTTCAAGGCATTTTATAGGCCATTCAGGTTTAAAATCTTGGACTTTTCAATATTGAAGGAATTGTCAAAATATGTGGTTTTTAACATTCACTCGCATACACATAGCTCTCTCTCTCTCTCTCTCTCTCTCTCTCTCTCTCTCTCTCTAATATCAGTATGCTTTAATTTCGGCATTAGGAAGCGAGAAGTACAAAACCAAAAAGTAACAGAAAAGTAAGGTTATGTCAATCTTAACGTAATTATTAGTATCCCACCGTCCAGGTTATGGCATCAGACTTTATGTTCCGCTCCATTTCACATGCTTCTACGTAGTTTTACACACTTTTGCAGTCGTTATCTCTTCCATGTTATTCTAAAATATGGCAAAAGAATTCCTCTGGTATAAACTATCTTTTATTTTGTTTGTTTTGGCTTGCTTCGCAAGACAATTCTCCATTGTTTTTTGGTTTATAAATTCTCCACCTGTAGCGCTTCCATCGAATTCAGAATGACAAACTGAAAGCTCTGCAAACTATCCTAGAGGATTACTATCCCGAGGAACATGTGTGATTGTAGAACGAAAGCTTTGCTTACCGGCCAGATAAAATTATTTGGTGAATAACTATAGGCAGGTTTATCGGGCCATTGTAGAACCTACCCTTAGTAGCATATCTCCCGGTAACTCCCGACATTTCAGAATTTTGTTGAGACACATCTACAGCTTTGGTCACCCGTTCTTCCCAGCGCAGACCGAGGTCGCTTGATGATCGAAAACAGAAGACACATGTTTGGAAATTGTTTCTATTTTATGAGTAACCGAATAGACGCGTACCTTCGCAACGACGCTTGATACACTTGTTCTAAGTGTAAGCTTCGTCATTATTCATCTAAACCTCGTGTGGAAATAAAATCATTGACTCTCATATTGAACCAAGCTTGATATATATGGGTTTGCCCTTCTCACTTGCACATTTCTTCAAGTTTGTCTTCTCCTGTATTTCTCGCGCAGGTTTTCCCTGATTCTGTTTAAAAACTTTCGTAGATTACCTCTCAAGTCTGTTGTTAATCACCGTCCGAGGAGCACGCTTCTTTGATTTTACTAACTTCTTTTTAACGTAACAGTATATGTATGTTATACAAATTATTTCAATTATTTTAGTTTTTAAATATTTGGAGCATCCCTATAGCGCAATGGTAGCGCGTCCGCCTCTGTTACGAGGGACACGGGTTCCATTCCCGTTGGGAACATGGGGATTTTACCGCGATTCAAGATTGCTCCCTGTTGCTTTTCAGGTCTGACGGTTGTGTCCTTTGAGTTTGTGATAGATCTGGGAAATGACATTTGCGCGGAGGTGAAATTTACTGACAATTCCGCCGCGCTGCTATTGACACTAATGTTACCAGGAAACGTTCCCAGTATACTTTGCCCGTATACCACCGCACAACATTCTATCTAAGCTCAGATAAATTGCGGCTAGCATGACTATGAAAAAGACCGACTATCGCTTTATTTTTTACTATGAAATCCTTATAATCAGGGGTTTGCTAACAATTTAAATTTTTTAAGTATTTGGTAACAAATTAGCTTGCTGATGAGGAATGATAGGAAGAAAAGAAGAGATACATTCTATAATATTTTGATAATTTTGAGATTAAGTGTGCAAGACATTAAGATGCTAATGAGAATACACATAAATACCCAACATTTTACAGTTTCGAACTAGCAAAGGCTTTAGTTTACTCAACTATATTGTGACAGTGCCTTATGCGGCCGCTCTCAAGTTCCCTTTGGTATGCGAGGCAGCGCAGTTGGATATCTGGGAACGCTAAAAGCAGGAAGTGCAACGCGCCGGTAATCGGGGGTTTTGGAACGCCACACGTCTGTTATACGATAGATTCTTCCAGAAGCTTCTATTTCCACAAGTTTCCACAAAGTTTTGCGATTTCATTTTCTAGCGATAAAGGTAGGCAGAATTTCAAACCAGAGTTAGTAGAGAGTTGCAATGAGTAGTGATTGACTGGAATATGTTAATACGTAGTGGCGTGCAAGCCGACAACTGTCCGTGTGTCGAAGCATCGAGCGAATTATTGTAGCAGTGCCTTAAAGACTTTATTTGTAACCAATTTTCGAATTAATAAAGACATTTGTTACAATATTACCATAGCTTTGTTACAAAAAATGAGCAACCTTACGAGTAAGATGATTAGTACGCGGTAATGTATGTAATATTATTTGTTATGTCTGTCAGAATTGTGTTTATGATCATTCAGAAGTGTGGTTATTTATGGAACAATACATCTGATTCATAGTGCTCTACCATTGTTCACATTTCATATTGGTTAATGTGCACTCTCTGAAGCAGTTGTGAAAATTTAGTGATAAATGTAGTGAAAATGTAAACGGTTTCGTTATTTTGCACACATTTACCTAGCAACAAGAAGAATGTAAATTGTGCAAGACTTACTGAATTTTGTATTGTTCCCGTAACATTCCTAGTAATATTATCAGCTAGGAGAATGCTTCTTCAAACAGTTGACTATTGACTCAGCATGCTGTATGCTACGATCATATTTTAAACAAAATGTGTTACTGAAGCTGTTTGTGTCGAAAAACTGTATGATGATAGTAATTTGTGGAACAAATAAAATAAATATTGAGACATTAATCTAAATGGTACACATTAATCAGATACACACTTAAAATAGTTGATAGTATGCATATAATGTTGATCGTATCGTGGTCGTATTTAGGTTTATTAGAACACAGCAAAATGAGCTCTCACATTCACGCTTTCTAAACTGAAAAGGCTCTGCTTAGCCTCAGCCGTGAATTGAATTAAGAAAAGGAATTTATGTGAAAGTAAAGCTAGTCACTTGGTGATATGGAAGTAATCCTTTTTCCCACGCTGTGTGCCTGTGTTGGAATCCTGGTTAGATTTATTGGTTTAGACCTCCTAGCTCTTTGTCCACTTATGCTATTCGTTATCTGATCTGATGAAGATTTCATATCTGATGAAGAAAGAAAGAGAAAGGAAAACAAGAAAGAAAAATATATTTAAGTAATTAGATCAGTAAGAGGTTCATAAGGCAGAACTATCACGGAGTTCAAAGCAACACCCCCTTTTTGAGGGTCGACAACCTGATGGTAGTCAACACGGAAGTAAGAAACAGACCTGTACCTCCATGTTCTTCCTTGCTTTAAAGACAGAAGTTACGGCGTGTTTGAAAAATCTTTTCACCCTAAATGGCGTTGACCTTCAACATAGAAGCGTTACTAATCGGATATATATCTCCCAAGTGGGCAGTTTACTTGATTTTGGATGGTTTTATGACCTGTCCAGCCATGAGAAAACATTTGTCAACAAATATTTGTGTGGGCAACAACAATAGTAGTGTGTGTCATTGTTTCCTCATTAGAACAGGGTGGACAGTGTAGGTAAACATTTCTAGTCGTTTTATAAACCTTTTCATTTTAATGTCAACTTTCTAAAGAAGCCTTACTCCCGCCAATGCAAATATCTTAACATAAAACATTGTAGCGGTAGGTACTTTGTTGTTCAAAAGTGTTGTCAGTAAGAGAATTCGGTGGTAGGTCCACAACAGAATAGAACGCGCGGTCTGTCTTCGATGCCATGGGATTACCGGAACGATATTAACATGATAGGACTGTTTTATTTCCAGGACAGCTCTTAGTGTATTTTTAGCGAGATGCTTAATTGTTAAGGAAGATAAAGAAAGCGCAGCAGTGCCCACATAAAATATAAAATTCTACAGGTGCATATTGAATTATTCTGGAAGAATAAACAAAGTCATTTAGCAGAATGAAACGCAATGAAATAAATTAGTTTATTTAAAGCCTTGAGTAAGAAGAGTAAGAACCAAACTTTCATATTCCTATTTAAGCACTCCATAAAGAAAAATAGAACGAGGTATAATGTTTATACCCAAGGTATGAAAGCGAGTGGCCATAACACTGAGGGGGTCGATTACTTAGGCATTGCAGTGCGCTGTTACACTTGTGAAATACCAAAACGTGGATTCTGATATATGTATGTTCAGTATTATGTTTCAGTTTTGATTTGTATTAACCCTGCTGTTCTGTTCGAATTTACTATACGGATGTACTGTTAGGGTCAATATGACCCGAAATATTATAATTCAGTATAATCAGATAAAATGAGTTATAAATAAGACAAAATATTATACTTTTTATTATTATTGTTACTTATTACAAACAACTTGAACTATTCTGAACCATGAATTACTTTATATTGTATAGAACTATTGAAAAAACATTAAATATAATATTACAATAATTACTGGATACTTGACAGATATTATTTCACAGAAAGAACAATCTGGACTCAAAAAGTAACATGTACTTTACAAATGTGTTTACTACACTTTTCACATAGCATATTTGTTTTGTTGTCATTTTTCGATGGGTAAAACCTACACCATGCACGTTTTACAGTTTTTATTTCTGAGGCAGGTATGTATGATACCTTGTCCACTTTTCATGGGCTTGATTCTCTTCATCAGTTGTAACGATTCTTCTGTCCTTGGAAAATATTTTCTGGAGGCGATAAGTTCCTTTATTGGAGATTTCCCAAGCTTTTCTAGAAATACTCGTCTTGTTGTCAATTTCTTCATATTCCATTTAGGGTTTATGGCAGTCCATGAGATACACGCATTGAAAGCAAAAAGATCAAGAATGTTATAGAAAACAATCATTGGCCACCAATTTGTTTTCCTTTTGCATGTATTTGTACTCATTGATTGATCTAGTGTATCTACAGCTCCTTTACTAGCATTATAATCCAAAATCATTTGTGGCTTCTTGTCGTCCCTGTTGCTTATTTGAATATTATGGTGTAGTGTCCTCATGATTACTACATTCTTCTTCTTCTTTGCAATGTAATTAACTCTGTAGTGTCATTTGTGAAGTAAAACGTAGACCTATGTACCTCCACACCGTTCATTTTTTGTGGAAGTTCCGGTACAGCTCCCAACATCGTCAATTTTCGTTTCAGCTGTCCTAAGTTGTATGAAGTAAAAAAATTGTCAGAAGTAACATTTTGGCAACTCAGCTGATATGCAAGGTCACACACTACTCTCTTACCTTGATTTTGTTCTGGTGCTGTGCATACTTGTGCCTTTAGAAGATACGATATATCGCTGTAACAAAGAAACCATATCTTTATCCTGTATTTTGCGGGTTTAGAAGTAATGTAGCGTCCTCTAAATCCCACTGCTACAGTTGTACATAAACTGCTACATTTTCTGCAGGATTATATAATTTAGGAAGTACTTCCACCCATTTTTCCCAAATGTTGCGAATAGGAGCAAATTTATCACTAAGTCGCCTTTCTTCTCTAGTAGACCTCTTATCAAATGGAAAACACACGTTATGTTAAGGAAAGTTTCAAGTGACATTGTTCCCGAAATATGTTCCGGCCAGTTTCCTTATCCCACAGGCTTTTTGTTGACTCCCCATGAGATCGATATATCCCAGCAAGAAACAGAAGTTCTAAATAGGCTTGAAAATATTTCTATCAATATTTTCCCACTGCTCACCATAAACTCTGTGTCCCTCTATATTTGTCATTTCTATTATTTCTTTTTCAAGTGCCTCATGAAATATAGCTTCAAAGGAACTTAATATGTTGGTTATTCTATTGGTTGCATATCTTGTAATTCCTGGCGTCTTCTTGACGACATTTGAAACGGAGTGACGGTCACATTGTAGAGGTGGTTGTAACTTCAATTCAATAGTTTTATTTTTAGAAATTATGGTTTGTTCATCACTGCCTGTTTGAAAACTGTTAGAATCGTCGTCAGAACTATCACTTTCACCTGCATTGCTTGTGTGATTTTAAAACTCGGAAATAGACTCACTATTGGAGGCATTAGCAAATGCTTCCCTCAATATTCTTCTTGCAATGGTGTCTAAACACAAACTGACAAGCAACCTTCGAAATAATGCAAAATATAACTGTGTAACAAGAACAAGTACATTGTTGTAACAGCAATAATATTTATTGTGATAATTATATCATGCTATTTCAATAATGCATTGTAACACATGCAATAATGTACAGTGACAGGTGCTACAGAAATTGTGTATCAGGTCATAATGACCCGAACAGTACAAATGTACCCAATACGATTTAAAAGAAAACTACTCAAACATTTTAAACGAATTTTGAACCAGAAAATGATGATATATTATTGGACAAGGTCATTAAAGTTCATAAAAGTGCTTGATTAAATGAGAAATATACAGGATGTTTCAAAAATACGGGGCATAATTTCAGGTATGTATTTCCCACTTGTAGACAATACAATTAGTTCATTATAACATGTGTCCGGAAATGCTTCATTTCCGAGTTATGGTCTTCACAACATTGAAATTCACTGGAACGTTTTTCTTTCCGCAGATTGTTGTCATTACAGAAGATGTTCAAAATGCCCACCTCCTGCTTGAATACAGACCTCACATCGATGTCTCATTGACCTGCGAACATGTTCCCAAACTCCAGGAGTATTGCGTATGTCCTCACAACTTGCCACAATTCGATTCCGAAGGGATTCCAAATCCGGCACCGGAGACGAATAAACCAATGATTTTAAATTGCCCCACAAGTAGAAATCGAGAGGGTTCAGATCAGGTGAGCGTGGAGGCCAAGCAATTGGGCCACCTCTACCTATCCATCGATCAGGAAACCTTCGATCCAAGTACCGGCGAGCCGTAAGACTGAAGTGTGCAGGAGCGCCATCATGCAAGAAGTGAATGTGTTGATGATTGATCAGTGGAGCGTCTTCGAAAACGTCAGGTATGGTTTTTTCCAGGAAGTTTGTGTACGCCTGCTCCGTAAGTCTGTTTACAAGTACATGGGGTCCAACTAATCGATCACCAATGATACCGGCCCACATGTTGAGGGAGAACCGCACCTGATGATGAGATACAACAGCTGCACGTTTGTTTTCATGCGACCATACATGCTGATTGTGGAAATTTGTTATGCCATCTCTTGTGAACTGTGCTTCATCTGTAAATAATACGACGGCAGAAAAGTTCGGATTTACACCACACTGCTGCAAGAACCACTGACAGAACCTAACTCGTGCAGGGTAATCTGCTGGTGACAGGGCCTGTACACGTTGCAAATATAAGGATACAATTGATACTCGTCCAACAGTCTCCAGATAGTCTTATGAGGAACATTGACTTGCAACGCTAACCGTCGTGTGCTGATAGGAGTCCTGTCCACAGCCTCCAGAATCTCCTCCTGCACTTCTGGAGTTGTAGATCTTGGTCGTCCCCTTCCCAAACCAGGAGACGTGAATGTTCCATACTCGCACAGACGGGAATGGAGACGTACAAATGTCTTCCGATCTGGACATTGTCGCTGTGGGTACCTCTCCTGGTACAAACGACGAGCCAGCGCAGAATTGCCGTCCGCCTTACCGTACATGAAGTGTATCTCTGCCAGCTCTTGATTTGAATACATGTCGCACAGTCTTAACGCCTAAAGAACACTGAATGTAACCTTCCTCAGAATGAACTATCAGAGCGCCGCCCTCCTAATGTCTCCTTTGGCGGCAAAGACCTGCGGAAAGAAAAACGTTCCAGTGAATTCCAATGTTGTGAAGGCCATAACTCGGAAATGAAGCATTTCCGGACATGAACTATTTTGATTGTCTACAGGTGGGACTTTCAATGTTGTAAAGGCCATAACTCGGAAATGAAGCATTTCCGCACACATGTTATAATGAACTATTTTGATTGCCTTCATGTGGGAAATACATACCTGAAATTATGCCCCGTATTTTTGAAACACCCTGTATAATGAGAACAGCTATGATATCAGGTCATATAGACCCGAACAGAACAGCAGGGTTAATTTTATGTATATATATATAATTAAATAATATATATAGATACATAATATCATATACATACAATTGTATGTATACCAGATGGCGCACACAGGCCGTTCTTCGCTGAAGTTAGTTTATCTCGGATAGCGCCGGTTCCAAAAGAATTTCCTAAGCACATTTGTAAAGATAACTCCTTAACGAGAGAGAACAGACCTTGTTAAATGAGATAATTGCTTGAAGTCAACCCCTAACTGGTCCCGTAGCTCAGTCGATAGAGCACCCGTCTGATGTGCCAAGGGTCCCAATTTCGATTACCGTATAAGCGAGCTTTTCTTTAATAAAACTTTTTTCACGATGTGCCAAGATGTGGTGTTTTAATGTGAATGTAAGTGTATTGGCGTGTTTTACCGGTTATATATTAATCTAAACTGGAATTCAGGATTGCCGCTGGACAGAAACCTAAACACGCGTATTAACACTGATATTAAGCTACTAAATAACACCAACTGATGCCTCAAAAATAAGAAAATTAAACCAAACACTATTTTACAATTATTTTCCTTTAGAGCTATACTAGAGTTAAACTATATTTTATTCACGCTATTCATAATAAAAATGTTGAACTATATGTCCATCTTATGAATACATTGAGGTAAGCGTCATGCTGTGTCAGCTTGGCCTGGACTAAAGTTTTGCTAATATTGAAACAAACATGACATCCTTTCTTTTAAAATTCCTGTAGTTTCTGCTTCCTTTTCGTAAACCGTGGCTTTGATATTATGTCCATAAGAGGAGAGAGAGAGAGAGAGACAGACAGAGAGAGAGGGAGAGAGAGAACTAAACATCCAGACAACCTCGCTAACCATCGAATGCAATCACCATGACCTGTCCACCGCCCGGAGTACACATTATTAATACTTTCTTTAACTCTTCTAGCATAATGAGACTTGTCTCAGTGTGCTGAAACCACGATATAGAGCTGACTTAAGTGGTACGTCTTCTAGAAAGTTTCCCAATATTTAGCCCATTCTGGAGGAACTGCAAATAAGACTACCCAATATGCCTAGCAGCCAAATAACTGACCCAATGATGTTTTCTCCCAGGCAGATGTCAGTAGGAAAGCGTTCAGAAAGCAACCTTCTAGCCTCAGCAGATTTTGGTACGTCTCCCCATAGACATAACCACATCCGTGTATTCCTGCCGGCGAAAATGTTACCTGCATACTTCCGATTTTGACTGAAAGACCTGCCTTGGAAGCAAGCAGGTGACCGTGCGACGCTATCAGTACAAAACCACGAAGGAAACATGTAGAGAGCAAGCACTCACCCTGTGACCTTCCGCATTGTAGCTATACTTCCGCTTTAAAAATCACTGACGTGTAACTTCATATGCACTTATTTTACGGGAAAGAACGGCTTGTTTAGGCTAAATGGTATACTCGTATATTAATAACGCGAGCAAAATAGAGAAACAGCTTTTTATGCTGAAATAAGACTTCACATTAAAATGGCGTTATATTGTGAGTCTCATCTGCAGCCGTACTCGCCGAAAGTGTGTGAAAAGCTTGCTTCGGAAGCCATAGCTGGTTTTTGGTGTCCATTGTTACAGCTGCATTAGTGAACACGTATGCCAGCGGCGAATTCTTTTGACATCGAAGCTGTCATTGTTACACCTGAGTATGTTTGTGACATCAGTGTTGATTTGCTGTGCAACTGCTTCTGGAAGTTTGCTGCCACAAGACCGACAAGTACAAAAGTGAAACGAAGCCACAGTAGAGTTCGTTTTCAACCGTGAATGCTTAGCGAGCAGCAGCTAAGTGAGTTTTCGAGGGTAATTCGGATCATGTAGTGGTAAACGCCGCCTTCGTTGCGAAAACGTTGAGGATAGGCAGTTATTTGTGAAGTGATTTTTATTTGTATTCAGTAGAATAAATAAAGTTTTGTTTGTTGTGGCAGTAAAACAGAGGTTTTGTTACAAAATTTAATTCCTTTTATACACAGAATCACCTACGTAGAGCCTGAGATCTCTAGGTACTCATTCCATTTCGTTATATTTTCACTTTTTTTTTTTTTTTTTTTTTTTTGCCCTCCAAGCATTCTACCAAAGTGTCTTAGTGAATATTTGCTGTTTGGGTCTTTCTTTGAGTTTATCCTTTAAGGGTTCAAGTGAAGCAGTCATTTGTAAAGGTCATAACCATACGTTATTGTAGAAATCTAGCTCATTTTTGTATTGTTAGGTACTCTCATCTAAAAGTGATTAAATATAAGATGTTAAACATCTTTGGTCAACTAGAAATAAATAAGAAGTTTAACATCAATGTTTGTGAAGCTCTCCTGAATTAGGATATTGTAATGTAATGGTCATTAAACTGATTATTCTGAGCAGTGCCGTCTGTGTGTGGCCGCAATCACATGAGCCTTGATATGTGAGTCGCCGGAGTTGGAGAATCTTAGAATGCGGTAAACACAGAAGCGACGCGCCGGTAACCGGAAGCCTAGGAACGCGAGACATCAGCTGGTATATGCAATCGTCCAGAAGCTTCGGCTTACACAATTTTCCATAAATCTCAGTGGCGTAATTTCTGGCTATATAATGTAAGAATTGCAAGCGTGTGTATAGTGAGTTGTATTGTCATGTGTCAGGCTTGGATTGGAGTGCTTGGTGGCGTGTCAGCAGTAACGTGAGAAAGCCTCAACTGTCTCTGCGTCTAAGCGTGGAGAGAATTGTTTGCAGCAGTGAATTGAAACCTTTATTTCTAATCAATTTTTTAAGTCAAGAAAGACATTGTTATCCTTTGTAAGAAGAGGAATAGAGAAGCCAAGATGGAGGAGGTGCTTAAAAATTATTCGAGAAGAAGTATAGGATGGGAAGTCAAATAACGACAGTGACCATTGGCATGGAAGAAATGAGGTAGAAAATGACAACAGTGAATTCCTCATTAGTCATTAGAAATGGTGCAGGCGGAAATGAAGACCAACCTGAGGAGTTTAAAAGAAGAAATGAACCGGAATGAAAACCACAGTGGAGAAGATGAGAAATGAAATAACAGCTTGCGTGATGGAGGACCTGAAAACGGAACCTTCTATCAAACTCAGCGAACAACTCTACAGCGTGAAGAACGTGGAAGAGCTTGGGGCAACGATGAAGAAGCCTGAACCTCACGATATCGCCCTGGAAGATCTCGGGGAACGCGTTAATACTCTGAAAGGAAGAGTCGACAGCGGCGCCAAGGAACTGAAAAGACGGAAAAGATGCTCTACTTGAAGGTCAAGACATCAGCACGCGACAGAACAACCGCACGAGTCAAGCCACCCAAATACGACGGGACGTCACCGCCTGCGGTGCCATGGTAGTAAAAGCGGGCGTTAAACACTCTCCAAAAAAGAAATAAAAAAGACTGGACGTCGGCCTTCGAAGTCTTCCGCCAACAGTTAGCCGCCGTCGCAACCCGCAACCAATGGTCAGCATAAGAGGAAGCCGCACAGCTGATAGAAAACCTCCAAGGATGGGCAGTAGAAGTACAGAATGCAATGCGATGTCCACGTCGGTGAAGTCTAAAGAGATCTGGGAGGCCCTCGATAAGCCCTTTGGGAACAATCGCTTGGCAACAGCCTACCGCAGTCAGCTTAAAGCGAGCCTGCAACAGCCAGGTGAGACGATGCAGGAGTTCGCCTATCACTGAACAGCTTGTGAACAAATCCCGGGAAGCTGTTCACTCCTTCGTTGATGGGGTACGCGACACCGAGATGCAATAGTGCCTGATACTCGGCGACTAAAAGATGTTCCACAAGGCGTTAACAGCAGCACTTAGAATGGAGGCGGCCAAGATAACAGCTGAACTTCATCGAAAAGCAGGAGTATTCGCTTTGACAAGGGGAGAAAATCATCCCAGAGACGACGACGAACTACAGGTAATGAGTGCTAGAAGCGTGGCGAGCCAAGCAGACGGAAAACGACTAAGGACCGGCGTGGCGAGGAGCACGTCAAGCCCATCCTCACCACCCCCTCGAGTGACATGCCTTGGGCAGAAAGGTGTACGACAGCCTCCTCTCAGAAGGCTGTGCCGTATACTTTTACACACAGGTACAGCTGTATCTGTAATGAGATCTGGCATAGCGAGGTTCCCGCCGAAACGAACTCGCAGCCGGCCTTACCAATTAGAGACGACGTCGGGCGACATACTGCTAGTAGAGAAAGAGGTTTGCTGGAGTTGACACTGGGACGGACCACTGTGAGCCTGTGGGTGCTCGTCGACTGCGGAGGTGGTACTGGAAATGAATGCCCCCAAGAGCATGGCATATAACTCAAATTTATTGAAAGCTGTGTCATTTAGAAATTTCATACGATGTTTCTATTATGTATATTGGGAAGTGAAAAATGAGTTTTTGTTTTCTCTGTTACAGACTACCCAGATTTCTATGCATGCGGCTCTAACATGCATATTTACATGATTCTGAAAATGTAAACAGCTTTCAAGGGGTATTGTGCTGTGATACTTCAGAGTGAAAGAAATGGACAATACTTTTAGTTGCCACTTTTTAAAGATGCTTTTCTACATGATGCACTTATCTCATAAATTATTAAAGCTAGGATGTTAAAATTTTTGTTCGTCTAGAGACAAATAAGGATGGTAAAACGACTGTTTGTGAATTACTGCTGAATTAGGATACTTTAATATGGTAGATTAGAAACATATTAAATTTATTACACATTTCATGTGTTTAAATACTGTAAATGTTATAAAAATACTAAATCTTGAAAATAATTAACTATTTTGTAAAATTGTGTATATTCAGTCTGTATGAAAACCGGAAAACTGAACGTAAAACTATCACAAAAATATACATAAGTGACATGGAAATTATGCGAACTTAATTTAGATATTAATGGTAGCGTATGTTGGAATAAGATTTGTTTAATTCATAACAATTTAGGAAACCAATACGTTGAAAAGCTGAACAACTTCCATAAACATCCTACAATGGAAGTTCGGGAATAATGCTATTTGAGAGCTTGTTTCAGCGACTACCACATTCCACTATTTTTAGTAGTGGTGTTTAATGCCCTTTCTAACTACACAGTACAACGGGCAGTACGTTCCATTATGCTTAAGGGGCTTTACCAGATGGTGTTTACATAACATGAACGAAAGTACTGCATCAGTGCATACGTGCTGGGAAATCAAAAGGGTAACACTGCCTTATATTTATCTTAAGTACTGAGGAAAACATTCGAATACAACGCCAAGACAAACAACTTGACATAACTGAGATTTGAACTCGGGACCGCAAAGTTAGAGGCTTATGGCTTTTAAACGTTCGGAACTCGTTATTCCCCATGATAATCAGAAAATAGTTTTAAAGAACAAATATACATAAATACATACGTACATAAACACATACACAGATACTACATACATACATATAACAATACATACATACATGCATGCATACATACATAATACATACATACTATATATAATTAAACATACACACACAAATGTATTATATGTGCTAGCGAGAATTTTAACAAATGTATTTTTGGTTTTAAGGTAGTCATAATCTTAACATCAGTCGCATATGCAAAATCGAGAATTGCCACATAATTTTTGTTACAGCTTCATTAATGTGTGCATAAAATGCCCCGCCCAAGTCCAAATGTACTTAAGACAAGGAAGAGGATGATACTGAGAGACACAACGCACCGTGGAGGCTAGCAGAAGAACTAATGGATACAAGAGATGACAAGAATTTACAACTACAGAAGTCTTGACGGCACTAAGAAAATTCGACACAAAAATGTTATCGGGAGAAGATGGAATTACTAGTGAAACTGTATAAATATTTTCAAGATCTTCCCATGCTTCTTCACAGCAATATATAATCAATGTCTCTAATAACTGTTCCCTGAAATATGGAAGAGGTCAGTTATAATTCCATAAAAAGGCCAGATAAATAAAAGAGCAAAAGTATAACAAATATCTAATAAAATATCATCAGCTTGTTTAATATATGTTAGAAAAATTCTAGAAAAATTAATGGTAAACAGAATAGAACGTCATATCAAACCAATAAGCTTTACAGTGCAAGACAGTTTGGATTTAAAGCTCAAAAAAGCACAATACACGATGCAATGGCGATGGGAGTCTTCACTGAGAATAACTTAACGTCGTTTGGGTACGTTGTTTTAGTGAGTTTGGACTTGAAAGGAGCTTTTGACACCTATTGGCAGCCCAGCGTTTTAAATAACCTAAGATAGATGCAGTGCCCAAGAAATTTATACACACTTACAAAGAATTATTTTAAAAACAGGAAAGCAAGTGTGTTGACCAACGAATTCAAGACAGCAACCCGAGCTAAGCGAAATTGTCCTCAAAAATCATTTTGTGAGCCTGGATATTTGAATATCTTTTGCAATTCTTTGCTTATTTAGATTTCACACAGTGGACAGATGTAACAGAATTTGCCGATGATTTACTTGTCGCAGCAAAGGAAACAGATGCTGAAAATTTTGCAAATCAGGATTTAATATTGAGCTCTGCGAAAAAGAAAACAAATTAAAATTTAATGACGCTAAATCAAAAGTTAGTACTAACAAATAAGATGATGATGATGATGATAATAATAATAATAATAATAATAATCCTCATCATCATCATCTTGAAACAATCAACATCTATCTGAATAATAAAGCTCTGGAGCAAGTAGACCTACCACTTAAATATCTTCGTATGTACATCGTTCAGATTCCATCATCATATAAGGTATATGACAGAGCGATACGCCTTCTACATTCCCTACTAAATCTGCAAAACTCGCATGGGACTGGGAAGTAAAGTACTCGAAACCATTTACAGAGGCGCAATTGAACCTATACTGACATTTGGAGCTCCACTGTAGGTATCTGCATTACAAAAGCAGAAGAACGTGAGCAAACTCCAAACAGTCCAAGCGTTGTTCCACATAAAAGTAACGAAAGCGTCTAATAGAATTTCATGTTATCACCGGGATCCAATCTATAGCTATAACAATACAGGAGAGGATAAAACTTTACACTGCTATACATGGAGAGAGAGACTATGATGCACCCCTGCCATCAAGAGTCCGGAACCATATGGTAGAAATCCCTCACATTAAAGCAGTTGAGTATGATACAGCATATGTATTCCCAATCTTCACGGACGGGAGTAAATCAGAAGGAAAAGTAGGGCCTGCAGCAGTACTTTTTAAAAATGACATATTAACTCGCCAACTGAATTCAAGCTAGATGGAACAACAAAACGGAGCAACTGGCTATACTAAAAGTACTACAAGAGCTACATACCACGACTGATACGTTGAATGAGGAGAAGACTGCAGTCATAAAGGTATACAGATAGCAAAGTAGCATTAGCCATATTGCAGAAGAACAATAAACACAACTCTATAGCAAATGAGACCCTTAACATATTCAAAATTCTAAAACGAAAAAAATGGACAGTACACTTCAGTTGAGTGAAAGCCCACATGGGTAATACTGGTAGTGAGTTAGCAATCATCCAGTGAAAGCAGCTGCTGTAGATAAAGAATTACAGATTATATACAAGATTCCAAAATCTACCATCAAAGCCGAAATAGTAGAAGCAGGATATCAACAATGGTAGTAGAGATGGAACAACATAAAAAGGGGCCCTCAGCAAATAATTCTTCCCTTCAATAAAATGCTGTCTTAAGAAAAAAACTTCCCATAACACCGATATTCACGGCAATAGCTTGAGGACATGGACTAGCCAAAGCCTATTTGCATGGGTTTCAGCTCACAGACAATCCTCGCTCTACATGTAATAATCCATAGCAAACAGTGAATCACAAGGCAACAAACACGTAAATTAACAGAAGTTCTGAACACGAATGCTGGAAACTGGCCAGTGATAAATCAGAATCTTATAAATAATCACTCGAAAGCATTTTGTAAATTTGCCCACTCAATTGATTTGTAAACACCTCTGTTAAATTCATTGCATAATGAATACTATAATTCCTTGTATAGAGCATTGTTAGATAAGTTAATATATAACAGGATGTTAGAATACTTAAAATTATCAGGAATTAATCCTATTTTAAATGTATTAAAAGATGTATTCATATTGTAATAATGCAATTTAATGCATGTAGTATTATTTTATAATGAGGCATGCAGTTAATGTTGAATAAAAAAAAAACAGGTATGGTATTATGTGTCAGCATGTGTGTCTCATAGTATTATTGATAGTGGAGTGTGAACTGTAGAGCGTATATATGCATTTACCCAAAAAGGCGGCTAAGGTTTCAGGTAATGCATTGTGACGGGAGATGCCCGGCGCCACAGGACGAGTAGAGGATCCTATTTCAGTAAGGCGCCAGTAGGTAGCTAATTAAACGTGCACCATAGCCGGCTGGTCTCAGATCTGCTCTGGATTTGTCTTTTATATCTTCTACCTGCATCCCAATCTGATAGCTCGTGTTGCAGAGAAAGTTTCTCATATTAGTTGCTCAAATGTACAAGCCAATAAGCTTTAAAGTAATGCATAAGTGAAGTTCCATTTTTGATTTGTGAAAACCTGCTTTCGACTCATTTCGTAGTTAATGAACTTTTCGGTATTTGCACAATGCTTTGCTGTTTACTATCGTATATTTGTTCCTGTCTTCTTGCTTTACCTATTTGCTGAACGATTTTCAAACGGTAATTAATGAGAGTGTTTAAATCCCCTGCTTTACAAAACTGAAGAAAATTACGAGCGTTCACTTTGCGAGGAATTAGATATGTAGATAAAAAGCTATGAAAACAAATTCATAATTTGTTGTTGTTGTTTGTGATCAAGTTTCACCCATGGCTGCTCCTATGATACAGATTTGAGGGAGGAGGGTGTTTTTTAGTGCTTAGGAAGATTGCTAGGGCATTCTTTTGTACATGTTGCATTTTTACTCACATACTTCTGCAAAACTAACTTGTTTCGTCTAAACTTTGCAAATTTACATATTTGCACTGAAATTTTAAATATTTCGTTTCACAAAGTGCTTAAAATGCAACTAGGATTGCTTAGTAAGTGGTGTATGAGTCTTCAATTTGTGCCACTGGATCCGCCATTTGACCTGCTCTTTCCGTAGCTTTCCCAAGTCGATAGGCGTATCTTCCTGCCCCTCCTTTCCACTTGTTTCATTACGTTTCATATTTCAGGACATTAGGCCCTAACACGATAGATGGTGGAATATGAATCATGCGGCCGATGTCGGCCGCGCCATAGCGAGTGGTTCTACCACCCGCATCTCACCTAAGCGGCCCGGGTTCATTCCCAAGCGACTGCACGTGAGACTTTTGGTGGACAAAGCGGCTCAAGGGCTGGTTTTCTCCGGGATCTCCGGATTCCCCCATCACATTCCACCAATACTCCATCTTCATTTCAAATATCATCAGTGTCGTGCCATAGTAGTAAAAGCGGGCGATAAACACTACAAGAAATCTGTGGTCGGTGGGTTTTAAAGAAAAAACTGTTATATTCCAGGCACGGAACCTCTGTCGAACCTGTCCATCTAGTTTCCGGGCACTCTCAACCTGAAAACGTTAAGAATTGTTCTGCACCTGCCGTTCTTTATACTATCTCAGCTCATTGTTTCCTGTTGGAGGTTTAGTAAATACAGTAGAAGACTTCGAAAAGTACGCCAAAAATAAACATCGTAGTAAACCTCTGTCGAAACTGTCCATCTAGTCTTCTGGGCACTCTCAACCTGGAAACGTTAAGCACTGCCCTGCCATTCTTCTTACTCTCTCAGTTCATTGTTTCCTGTTGGAGGTTTAGTAAATACAGTAGAAGACTTCAAAAAGTACGCCAAAAATAAACATCGTAGTACGAGTCCTTTTAAATGTTCCCACCCATCTCTTCCTAGTGCTTGAGCACTGGAAATGCGCGAAGGGTTTGTAGAGACACTTTAATTGTCTCCATATTCATGCAAAAACATTTGTCTGGACACGTAATTATGGAAACTGAAAATCCTGTAAACAGAATGTCATGGGATGTTTGATAACAGTTTTGAAGAACTATTAAACATGCATTATAATCAGGACGAAGGAAAAGCATATAATTGCACTATTACAGAGTATCAGCCCACAATTTTCGAATTGTATTGTTAATTATATATCTTTAGCATGATAACATATTTGCGTTTAGCTAACAATCCTACAGTACATAAGCTATTCAATTTGAAACGTTATGCTGCTGGTCACTCATTCTAATCGAAAATGTGCTGCGTGGAATATCTTAAACATTTATAAGGTCCTTGATTCCTATGTTACTGGCGGAAGTTCGAATTTGTATTAAATTAATCTCTTTAAACGTTATAATTCGTCAGTCCTTGATAACTAAGCTAATATTAGGTAGTTTTAGTGCATTAACTTCATTTAGTATTTCACTTATCGTAAGATGCACTCATCTGTTTATTTAGCTAGCAAAAAAGAAAGAAACACTGAAACTGTATAGGTAGCAAAATATGCTAAATAATGAGGCAATTGTCATATTAATAATATTATTTTATAAGTAGAATACACACACTAAATGTGAAAATGTTTTTATAGTTTTCAAAATATTTTGCTTAACTTAGTGAGAGGCGGCGCCGTGGTCGAGGAGTTCGACCGCTGACCTCTCACCTAGGCAGCCGGGATGGATGCCAAGCGCCCGCATGTGTGCTGGACGAAACTACGTCTGGACGGGTTTTCTACGGGTGCTCCGGTTTCCCCCGGCACTCATTCCACCGAATTCTCCATCATCACTTTCCTATTATCCATTTCGCTTGCATTTCAATCATCCACTTCTTCACGCTCATGCCTGGCTATGGGCCGACCACTCGTTTCAGGTTCTCCATTCTGTGATTTCCAGGCACAGGCTTCTGACACCAAAGCATCCGTTTGTAAGTCCTAAGGGGTTGTCAGTCATAAATACGTGGAGGGTAAGCCGACAACGAAACGAAATTTTAATGAGCAGTAAGTATTAAAATATGTACCTCATGAAGTCATTTTCAGTTTGTGATATCCATGTAGGTAATAATATGGAGATTTAAACGCTGTGTAATCAAACACCTCGCAAAATAGGAAAATACACAAAGAAATGAGTGGTGTTTAAGGGCGTTCAACTTCGTGGTTATCAGCGCCCTTCAAAAACAAATGTGCCTAAAACCAAGAGATAAAATTCACAGGTAAAACAGCTTCTAAAGAAATAAAATTCAGGTTAAATACAAACTGCCCTGGGAAAACCAGAGGTTAAAAATCAGTAAAAATAACGCTGCTAAAACGAATAAAATGCTAAAACTAAAGCCTTATCTAAGGCACATGTTTAAAAGGCTAAAAACACATTTATCACTCCACATAAGCGGTCAGGATAAATACAAATAAAATACAATAAAAGCCAATAAAAAATAGACACTTACTCTAAAACTCAATTGCAATAAACATTTAATAAACCATAGCCACCGCTCTTTTATTGTCCGCCAAAATCTCCGCGAGAGTAGCTGGCATTTGCAGAGCGCAGCGTATGTGAGCTAGAGCAAAACACTCCACCAACACATGACGAACCCATAATGCCTCCATACAGAGTGGGCAGATAGGAGCAAGATCTTTCTTAAAAATATGCCTGTGGGTAAAAATACAGTGACTAGCTGCAAACGAGCCAATATCACCTCCTCCAGACGAGATTTACGAGAGGAGGTTACCCAGTTTATAGGGAAGTCCTTCACTTCCCCGAGCTTTTTCCCGCGGAGAGACGACCATTCTTAATGCCAGCAAGAAACCACCGTTCTCCGAAACACAAGCCGGAACTCCGCAGAAGTTACCTTAGGAAGCATAGTACTGGGATACATTGCTGCCGTCTTAGCTGCTGAATCCGCCAGCCCATTACACTGTAAGCCGACGTGACCAGGAATCCATGCACACTCCACATTAACAGCGGAAGTGTAAAATGTGCAAGAGGTCCTGGATCCGTTGCACGATAGGGTGGTGGTTGTACAACTCGCGACCACTCTGAAGGGCACTAAGAGAATCGCTCATTAGGAGGCAGTCACCCAAATTCCGACGACGAACGTAAAGAACGGCTCGATAGATGGCATACAGTTCAGCAGTATAAATGAACGTGCCACTATGCGGACCAAAAGTATAGGTGGCGTTCCCAGTAACACATGGAGTTCCAACACCGACAGCACACTTACTTCCGTCGGTGTATATACAAAAGCGGTCACTGTAGTGGAATAAGAATTCTAAAAAACAAGTAGGGATACTTAATTCAGGCATCGTAAACTGTCATCCCCAAATCCACGTAGGATGTAACACGTAGCCAAGGGGGGTACTTCCTCTCTCCAGTGGAAAACATGTCAGGAAGTGCTATATCGTGTTTCTGAAGCAGCTCGCGGAAACGAAAACCTGCAGGTCTGGGACTGAGACACAAGTTCCCGTATCGTTCGTCCCTCAAGGTTGAAAAAGGGGCTAAACATTGGATGCGAAGGCATGCTGCTAAGCACACAGCCATAACTACCCAACAAGACATCACGTCGACTTCGCAGAGGGGATTCTGCAGATTCAGCGTAGAGGCTAACAACTGGGCAGGTTGGAAAAACCTCAAAAGCCACACGGAAGCCCTGGTTATCGACTGTATCAAGTCGCCACAGCACAGATGGTCGTGCTGAAGAATACACATTGCAACCATAGTCCAAATTGTATCGAATCAGCGCACGAAAAAGTCGCAGCAGTACTGTTTGATTTGCTCCCCAAGATTTAGTATCCTAAAATATTAAGAGAACGGTCACATTGCGCATTAAGCTGTGCTATATGTGGTGATCAGCATAGTTTCCTATCGAATACTAACCCCAGGAATCTCACCTCATCTGCGAAGGGAAGTAAAACTGGCCCATATTGAAGAGTAGGAGCCATTCGCCACCTACGACGACAGAAGTTAACGCAGGCGGTCTTCTCAAGTGAAAAACGAAAGCCGTGTTTCCAGCTCCAATCATAAACATGGTCCAAACACCACTGGAGATGGGTTTCAAAAACTGTGTGCGCTGAGAAGTACAGAAGATGGCAAAATCGTCCACAAATAAACAGGACGAGACACCTGGGGGAACACATTCCGATAGAGAATTAATCGCTATAGAAAACAGCGTCACGCTTAGTACTGAGCCCTGCGACACTCCGCTCTCTGGGATAAAAGGGTTAGGAAAAACCGAGCCGACTCTCACTCGAAAAACGCGGTCCCGCAGAAACGCCTGAATGAACAACGGTAGGTGCCCGTGTGTTCCAGCTGTGGAGAGAACGTAATATCCCGGCTCTTCAACAGGTATCATAGACCTTCTCGAGGTCAAAAAATACCCCAAATGTTTGGCTGTTCTTAAGAAACCAGCCCATGATCTTAGTTGACAGTGAGACAAGGTGTTCAGTTGCTGAACGACGACGTCGAAAACCACACTGGATAATAGTCAGAAGAGTGTAAGATTCCAGTCACCACACTGTCACTTGATCACGCGTTCCAGCACCTTACATACGCAACTGGTGAGGGAAATAGGACGGTAACTGGAAGGAATATTGCGGTTCTTTCCAGGTTTAGGAATGGGTATGATGGTGGCCTCCCGCCATTTGGCGTCAACCCAGACATGGTTATAGACCTCGAGTAGGAAAGCTTTGCCATCAGGAGAGAGATGTTGCAACATTTGGACGTGGATACCATGCGGTCCTGGTGCAGAGTGTCGCGAAGATGCTAGAGCATTGTCTAGCTCTGCCATGGTGAAAAGGCGATTATAATCTACAAGGTTTCCAGAAGAAAAACAAGAATTATTTCGATTCCACCTGAGTTTTAACTGTAAGAAACTCAGGGGAATAATTACCTGAGCAAGACACCTGAGAGAAAGCACTACCTAAAGTGTTTGCTATGTCAAACGTATCAACAGCTCCGGCAGCTGTGGTGTGACCGGCGATTGGCATATGTGTCAATGTTCCAGCCACACGTTTTAAATTATTCCATACGACAGAGAATGGTGTATATAGATTAAAGGTAACTACGAATGGATTCTTTGACATCTGTTTGGTAACCCTTTTAACCTACCTCGAATGTGCACGCATCTGCTTATAGTGTATCAGATTATCCAGTGTAGGGAGACGTTGGGAAACCCGTAGAGCATTCCTGCGAGCTCGAATAGCATTCCGACACTCATCGGTCCACCAAGGTAACGGAAATCGAAGCGTGTGGCCAGTCAAACGCGGAACGGATTGCTCAGCAGCACAAAGATTGCTCCCTGTGAGATGCTCGATCAATTGGTTCATAGAGGCGTTATCGTCGTAGTTAAATTCTGCCAAGCGGGAATACAGCTCTCAGTTGACTTGATCTAGGCGCCAGCTAGGTAAACGGGTGGAACATACAGCATGTGTTAAGAGACTAATAAGGCAAGGAAAGTGGTCACTAGAATGCAAATCCCAGATGATATTCCAGCATAAAGAGACAGCTGGCTGAGGAGAACAAATTGCAATATCAATGTGTGAAAAACTATGAAAGGCGTCAGAAAGAAAGGTGGACTCTCCGGTGTTCAGCACAGCAAGATTCTTACTATCCAAGAACTCTATAATTAGCTGACCTCTCGCACAAGCCCGAAGAGAGACCAAAGTGGGTGTTGGGTACTCACGTCACCTACCAATAGGAAGGGTGGTGGTAACTGCGAAACTAGGTGTTCTAAGTCAGAGAGCGAGAAGTCAGCAGATGGAGGCAAGTAGATGCTACAAATTGTGGATCTAGTGGAAGGCAGATTAATCTGTACAGCGATGGACTGGATATCAGATATTAAGGGCACGAATTTGGTGAATGTATCATCACGGATCAGCAGCATGGTGCCCCCATGTGCCGGTACACCCTCCTCTGGGGATAAGTTACATACGAATGAATATTGCATGATGGTAACGGTTTCCTGTGGACGGAACTTTGTTTCTTGTAAGTATACCACCAAAGGTTGATGCTGGCGCAGCAGCAAGTCAAGCTCTGGTCGATATGGTCTAATTCTACGTATGTTTTGTTGCAGGATAGCCACTGAGTAAATTGTGGAATAAGTTGGAAATCGGAAGACGCTTCTGCAGTTTAGCCCTTGTGGTCATTTCAGTTTGTTCTTTTTAGGTGTTGGACTAGTACTAATTTCAGCAGCACGATCCGGCCATTTCCGCGCTGTACCTCTGGCAGTGGGGGCAGAATCCTCCTGGTCCATCTCCTCCACGGGGAGGAACCCTTTCTAAGAGGAACTTTCGGTTCGAAAACTTCGAACCGATTAGGTGTAGTAATCAGCGAAGATGGCCGTCACCAATCTATGCTCTCCTCCCCAGATGACCCTTTAGAAGAGACTTTACATGGAGAGTGGCGTGGACTTTTCTTATCCTTAGATGACTTGGTAGGAGATTTGATATTCTTTTTCAAGAAGTCTTGTCGGACACATTTGGTCTTAAACTGTTTCTCAGGTGCAGAATACGTCGTGGATTTATCAGTCTTACTTCCCGAGGTCCAGGGTTTCGGTGACAAGTGTGCAGGACTCCTCTCTAAGCTGGCGGATTTGGCAGATGTTAATACCGTCTTTGATGTAGATGTCGAAGTTTTTGGAAGCGCTTGGGCTAAAATAACCGTTTCCGCAATAGTAGCCCCGTTCATATCGCTGCTCTGAGTTGCGATTTCCCCACGCGGTACCGGTTTAGCTGCAAGTAAGCTATAGGTACAGGACCTCGGGCAGAGGGTTGGCGGAGTCGCCGGAGCTTCCGGGCTTCCAAGAGAAACACCTTCTCCTTCACCCGTACCTCCTGGATCGCTGGCTCCCCTGCAAAACTCGAGAACTAGATGGGTGTTCTCCGCTACAGTTCACACACGATGGAGCTGCAGCACAAACCCCATCGTGGGAGATGCCACCACAGTGGACGCAGATAGATTTGCTGGTGACCAAAACGATGGCATTTATAGCATCTGAGAAGGTTTGGTATATAAGGCCTAACCACGATGGCTTCATACCCTGCCTTAATCTTTTGAGTGAGATCGACCCTATCCAAAGTAAGAAACAGGGTGATAGGCATGAATTCACCATTGTTCTTACGCTGTACTCGATAAGCAGATGTACCACCCTGAGCCGCAAGGTTTTCTTGTTACCACACTGAGATCAACAATTTTTGCACATCGACCTTCACTGGGTAGCTGGCTAACATTGTAGCTTTGGGTATCCTTGCACACTGCGATGCGGAATTGGCTTCGACAAGGAGTGGCCGTTGCGAGCTCTAACGCAGGATTTCACCGGACCAGCGATGTTATCGAGATTCTTTTGAATAATAAAAGAGCTTACCGCTAAGAACTTCTTGCCTTCCTCTGTCCTATGAACAACCAAGTAGCGAGGATCACAACACTCGACTACTTCCTTTCCAACGTCTTTACTTAAAGTACGTTTTTTTTTTTTTTTTTTTTTTTTTTTTTTTTTTTTTTTTTTTTTTTTTTTTTTTGGTGCTATAAGGTATGGTATAAATTCATCCACCAATGCCCCCCGCCCACTACGGAGCCCACAAGAAGTCTCCCCACTGGGGTGACAGGTCTACACAGGGTATATAGCAGGGACGCCGTCCCACTCACCCTGGATTTCAGTATAATACGTAGTCCTGGCCGATTGACTAGGGGTGGGTTAGTCCCTAGCCCCCCCCCCCCCGTTTAGGTGAAGCAGAAACCAAAGCGGTGTATTAGGCTGCGCACCCTCCCCAGTTACTAAGATCAGAAGCCCAGGCTCAGATGCGCAACTTTCAACCAACAAGGATATTCCTTTCCACCGACACGGGTCTCCACGCACGGCCTACACGTGGGTGGGCATTGTGACCTACTGACTCCCTCACCACTCAGAGGTTGCCCACAGAAGGAGTCAAGGTTGGCTCGGGAACCCCCGGGTGCGCCAAAACCGTACCTACCGAAGTAGGCCCCTGGGGGACACAAAGGAAGATAGTGTATAGATTAACCGCTATTAGTTTAGATGTTCTAGCACAAGTAGCAGATATGGTTTTGGTTCATTGAATATAGCTGTTAATAAAAGCTTATGAGAGTTTTATGTGCTCAAAAACGCCTAGAATTTGTTGTATTTAGCATAAGAGGAGAAAACAACTAATTCAATAAACGCAGGCTTGTGCCATTTTCTCAATCGATCTTGCTATGACAGTAACGTTACGAAAGGGTAAAGGAGGTAGATATATGTAACTTGTAACAAATGAGTTTTAGCTATGAACTGGCACTTACCAAATTTCTGGACTGATAACAAGCCACCTCTCTCACCGGACGGTAACAAAACTGTAGGTTCTTTTTCCTGTGCACTATATAACAAAGTTTTAATTCGAAGGTAATTTGCACAGCCAGAGTACTTCATTTACACAACCTCTATAAGTGCAAATCTGTTCTGTTAGAGCATCGAGTGCCTAATCCTATTAACTTTATCGTATTCGCGTGGTATGTTGTACCAGATTTGCACAAATAAAAGTCATCATAAGAGCCCAGACCCCGTAATACATTTACATTTTCAGCTAAATGTCAGTGCCAGCGTATTATTAAAATGTCCAACTGTACAGCACCCTAGTTCTGACCACAGTGGTCAAATTCTCGTCCAGTTCCAAATCCTAACTCTCACAAATGTCTTAAATCTTGGGAATTTATATAGCTTTGTAAAATATTTATAAACAACGTTGCTGTTGGCATTTACAAATTGTGGAACTCGTATTAGATAAATAACAGGCCACAAGACAGTAATATGTAGTGCTTATGTAGATTATAACAAGCTACAGGCAAAACAACCATGTAAACGTTATCTCATTACGATGACGAATTCTGGTAGTTATGCCAGTAGCAGTTGTGTGAATAAACTGTTACAGAAATGATGGTACGCCATAATTGGGAGGAAATGGTTACTTTAGTTTTTAGGCTCACTAGTTTTGTTCGAGCAAAACAATATCTAGACATATTTTAAGTATAATATAGATTTTTTCCTTTTCAATATATCCACTCATTTGAAAAGTTATATGGGCAATTATTTTTCGGTGGTTTTAGCGTCTCAATTTAAGTTTCATGGTTAAGCGCGAAATTAAAATCTACTACCAATAAGAGCATTGTTCTTCCGAATCATTGTATTGCTGCCTAATATTTTCTTGGGTAAAACCTTAAAGTTGTCCTATAAATTAGTTTCTTTTCCTAATAATTGGTTGATCATTACGCTGTTATGTGGGTCTGCACACTATTCTTGCAAAGCTACTAGGTCTAAGCGATAATTGAGGTAAACGAAAACATAAATGCTGTTATTGAACATTTTACATAGGGAAAAAGAGAATAGCGATTGTGAAATTTTTAAAAATTGGTGGCTATATACTGAAATTGGTACTCGCTGATCCTTGCATAACTTCGCCAGAAACAAATGAATAGAACAGCAACTTGAAAACTCCGTACACCTACCTACGTACCTACGTACCTACGTACCTACCCACCTACGTAAATACATACATCGTGTTATTCAACATATATATTTCCAAAAATATCTTCGCTACACACCTTGTAACTACAAGGGAGATAGAGCAACCCAAATGGAGTGCACATGTTGATAGGTGAGTCCTTAACGCTCATATTTCAATGTCATCCTATTTCGATGAACTCGCGAGGCCATTTTTAAATGTGATAGGTTTTTGCACATGACAAAGGTGTTGTAATAATAATGTACATTTTGGAAATGTCTGACGCTACAACATATTACTCGCAATAATTGTGCATTTAAAAATATCTACATGTTGTATGTGGTGAGATCTTGTCTATCTGTTATATTTCACCAGTTATACGAAAGCTTGCAAATTTCTTTCATAATGATCAGGATGACCTATATGAGATTCAGTCTGCTGGAAACTCGGTAAGGGATAGATCGTCTTTAAGAGCACAGTGAAGTTCACTGCGCAGCCGCCAAGGGTAGGCAAAGGTGGGTTTCTTTGGGCTCAGGCAAAATTCGGGAATTAAATATATTTTGGCGAGTCTAACTTTTTATTACCATATTATTATTATTATTATTATTATTATTATTATTATTATTATTATTACTATTGTAAAAGGTCACCCTGCTATCCAGGACAACCAAGCGTTTTTTTCATCACAAGATTTATGTTCAAATTGTATTTCAAGATCTGTAAGTTATAATTGTAGCTTACAACTGAAACTTAAAAATGAGACGAATGTAATTTATCTTAAACAAAATCAGTAACGGTAAAATCAGATATATTTTTAATGACTGCTTGTCAAAGAACTTATTGTAATACATTGTGAAACTCTGCCAGAGTTTCTTTGCAGTTTCCTGGAAACTTTCTCCCTAGGCCTTTAAGGATTTTTTGTTGATGCTGTTGTTTTTTTTTTTGTTTTGTTTTTTTCAAGATTCCCTTTGGGTTTCTATTTATTAGTAATTTGCCTAGGATAATGACAATGCAGTGTGTAACCTTAGTGAGATAGGTCTAGCATGTTTTATTTTTTAGATAAAGTGAGTTTAGCAGAAACTGGTGTTCACATTTATTTTGTACCCATATACTTGTCAATAAAAGTTGTTACAACCCTGTACAGCGTAGTTTAGGTAAAGGGATTTTCTTGAAACTCTTTAGGTCGCATCCTTGGAAGATATACTGAGCTCAAATACTAAGTTTGGAATTTATCTAGCATTTAGTGTTTGAGTCTTGATGATCACAGACACACACATACACGTACATGCAAATAGACACACACACACACCCACACACTAGCGGATGTCCTTCTAAAGCGTTTCTTTTGGCCTCAAGGACGTATATTGAATGGAACGATTGTTATTCTTACTTATTATAGGTAGGTATTACAGAAAATAAAAACGAAAAGATAAAATCCACATATTTTATTTTCCGGAACAATAAGGGTCCTGTAGCGTCAGTGCTTTCGGCTTCACTGTGCACTTTTGGTCACTGAATAATATGAACAGAACTGTCCGATCAGACAATACACAAGAAAGCTTACACCTAATTAAATAAATTAAATTCTTAGATGTTTTCGTTTAACACTAATAAACAACATTTTAAAATTCTAAGTTAATAACACTAGTTGATATGAATGTACATCATACAATCATTGCTATTTAAGCAGGAATATCACATTTTGTATTGTTTTAACCAACTTAGCAATTTTGGTTTTGCTCCGTCACTTTAAATATCTTTTGACAAAAATAATTCCTTTAACTTAAGTCTTGATCCCAAATTCTTCATTTTTGAAGCTCCAGTAATCTTAAATTCATCCTATTTTTGTCTTGAAAAGAAATGTGTACAAAATCTGTCTTTGAAAATGAAAAAGTTGTATATACTTAATGAAACCCAGCGCAACTTTACTAGGTGCTCACATCTGGACATCTTAATCCAATGCACAAAAATAATATATAGCATTTTTTTTTATATAAAACAATATTCTGAAATTGTGAGGATACAAGTGGATGTGAAAACGGATTGAAGGATAATTAACCGGTGTCATTGAATCGAATGCGAAATGAGCGACAGGAAAATTAGGTAGGATAAAGTCTTATACTTTGTACCATTTTGTCTACTTTTTAGAATAAAGCGAAATGTACGAACTATTTCCAGAATTTAATTATTGCTCATTGTAGTGTCATCCTTTAAGCCTCTGCATTCCAGATAGGAGGACAGACTGTTGATGTATAAATTACTATATGAAATCTGCAAAGATACAAAGTGGTACAATTTATAATCAGATACTCTAAATTGTTCCAGTGGTATTTTAAATATGAACTTTTTCTATAATTAATATACGATATTAGTTGATTTTGCGCTAATGAACACTCATTTGCAGTTAAATTTGGAAACATTTAGTGCTTTTGTTTGAATAGCTACCTAATTCTCCTTTAAATAGATCCACCGGCATTTAGGTCTGCAAATATCAAAGTAACTTTTTTCATTGCGCTATTTCTCTTTAAAACAAGACTCACTTGCATTTGGGTCCACAATCAACACAGTAAAAATGTTTTTTCTTTGCACTATCTTTAGTTCACTTTGTATGAAACCAGACATCACATTTCAAGCATCTGATCATATCCTCTTCTCAACCTTCTTCGCGGATGTTGTAGTACCAGCTAGATGATACTTCAGTTGCAGGTTTCTTATTACTATCTCCTTTATTATTGTTGTTACCCAAGAAATGATGGATAAGTGTTGCAACCACTGGACAAAAGTTTGCTTGTCAGAAGCTATAAATTGCTCCAGGATTCAGATCCTCGGAGAATCTTTATGCAGTGTTGTTATTCACATGTGAAGCTGTAGTATCACTGTTTTCCAAACTTACCATTTTTGAATCTGTGTTGGATTCCATTGGCTTCTCGTAAGTCATAAGTAAACTTCTGAAGCTCACGCCGTGAACATACAAACATGTGCGATTCTAGAAGCAAAGCATGACTAACTAGTTCATCATCTAGCTATTTAGCAAGATCTGTCGCGCGCCCAAAATTCTCCAGTCCGTCATAAGCTTTCAAATAAGTATTCTTAAATCATCTCTTCAATGTTGAATTAGACACGCCATATGTTATATGTGTTCCTCTCCTCAAAGGCCATATTTCTTTCTTTCTTTTATCCGAAAACATATTATTATATACAAAATATTAGGTATCACATAACCTCTTTGTTTTATGGTTAAAATATGCATTCTATTTGTCTACATTAGTAAACAAATAACTTTAAACACTACTGCAACCTTATAGATTGTTGAAAGGATGAGTAACAAAGCAACTAACCATATTGTTGTACTCTCCTGGTATATTACACTAGTTTAGCTTCACAATAAGGAGTAATTTAATTCGGCACATTTAATTACTGTTCCACATACAGGATTACATTAATATCATAGAGTCTGTTGATGTTGTAAGGCATTTCTTAAATTTTGTACCGGTACAAAATATAAGAAACATGGTGGTATAATTTATGTGACTTAGCCATTTTATATATTTAATTTTGCCTTCCCCCAAAGCAGAAACTATTCCAAGTATTATTATCCGATATTAATTATTCAAGAATCAAGTAACATGTGTGCAAAGTAGAAACCAAATCATACTTACCTGTGAGTCTGCAGAAGCTTAGCAGTTCCCAGAGAAGAATTACTTCGCACAGCTAGAAATCAAACAATTAACTATAACACGGCTTGTTTGGCACCTACACTAACAGTACTCACAGCAGCTCCGCGCCTTATTGTAATACACATTCCCTCCGCTAGCTGCCGTGATTATACCCATAGTTTTTCAGATATAAGGTCGGCACAATTTATGAGATTTTATCCTACCATTGTGAAACCGTGTATGGCATTGAAGTGTCAGTCTGACGTGGTTTTGTTTGTTTGCTTGATATTTGGCTTGAATGGTGTTATATAGGTAGCTGTAAAGTGATCATACCTGCACACCTTTCCACTGACACAGTTAGGATATTGTGTTAAGAAAGGTGTTTAATCCATGTCTTAAAGTTACATATTGAATGTTGCGTGGCTTCCTCTGTGTATATAAGGTGGTTCACCTGTCCCTTATTCTCTGGTTTTATGCAACCCCCAGATATAAACATCGTTATCGAGATTCATCTTCTCGACAACATTATACATTTTGGGGTTGTAATTTGTAGCTAAACAGTAGCGTGATTTATTAACGCGTGGAGTTAGTATTAGTTCCAAGATGCTCGATTCAGGTTCGAATCTTACCATAACATTGACGATTTTTTCCCCGCATTCTTTCCTCCTGATTTTGACACAAGCTAACTGGGATATCGGAACATTTTTAGCTTGCTTATTTGTTTCTTTTTTGTTTTCTCTTTGTTTACGTTTATTCTAACTTTATTAGTCCAGTTAGAGGAAATACAAATGAAAATGATATTCATTCTTTATCCTCTAAATATGTAGGTATTATTACAATGTTTTAAAACTAAACAGATAATACTATAGAACCATATCTATTTTCAGGGTATCTCTAAGACGAAAAATACACAAATACCTACCTAGGCTGACAATCAGAAATTGTGCCAAATACATAGGTATTCACCAATACTTTCAGTTGAAAAGAAAATTAGGTTTAATCCCCATAACACATACTTCTCAATACCTACTTATTTACTTCGTGCATTTGTATCTAATGGGGCACGTCTAGATCTAAAATGTCTTCCGGTAGTATTCGCTAACCCACTGAGGGTTCCAGCTGCCAAAATTTTGTAGAGAACATTCTCTAACTACGAAGAACAATCGATAACATGTTAAGTGTCCTAGTATTTTGAAATTGTTTTTATTAACTTTATACATTTTGAAAATGTTCTTTATTATTTAAATTCTTAGTGAAGTTTCTTTTTCAAAATAATTACAAAGAAAATTAAGGATTGAAGACTGAAGAATACGTAAAATGAACTTGTTTGTTCTTCATTCGTGTACCTTTTTGTTTACTCCTAAAAATGTTAGAGTGATAAACACAGAACTAACTTTGCACCTCGGTGGATAATATATAGAAAAGAAAAAAAAAAAGTGCACGCAGACTGGAGGTGAGGAGGAAACATGGAATTAACCAGTTGAGCTACAATCACTGCGTTCATTGGCTCCGTTAAGACTTGAAGGTATAGAATCACACATATCTCCCTCTCCGGTTCTGATGTCTTTATAACTGTTGTGAACCCCTTTTTGTAGTTTAAGTCGTTCATTTAGGCTTAACGCATTATAATTTATGTTGCAGAACATATGACAGCGATACTATTGATATAACATATACTGTAACAGGAGTTATTAAGCGCATGTTTTAGGAATGGACGTAACTATTGCTGCTAAGGTCTATCTTCCGATGAAGAGCAGGCTAGATTTGTATTGTTACCTAATGGCTGACAAGCACGGGAATTTCGATCTTATTACTTTTAGAGTCTGTAGTGTTGCTTATCTCCAAAAATAATAAGGAACAGGTGAATCACCTTGTATAGGAAAAATATCTTAAAAAGATATTTCCATACAAAAGGTATATATTGAATATGCGCGTGCGCAAAAATCTGTTGAACAATAAAAGGTTGTCTCCATATTAAGTTTCATACCGAATATGGGCGTAACCTTCTGTGTGTTTAACTATATTTTTGAGATATATAGTTTTCTATAAATTAACGGTATATACTTTATGTGTGCGGCATGTTACGTGTATCATTAAAAGTATTTGTTGTTTCCTTCAGTGAATAATACAAATATGATCAGTGAAGGATACAGGTTGCCCTGTGTGTATTGAGAATGTTACGTACATTATTAAAGAAAGATATGTGCGCTGTACTGTATGTCAAGTGAATTTGCCAATTTGGAAGCTAACTTTCTGAGTGCTAAACCTCGACTGTAATACAATTGTCCAGGTGGCGAGGGAAATTGCTCTTATAGACCTACAAAGGGAGCGGTTGTCAAAAAGCCAGTACAGCCGTATGGGATACAGTATCATCAACGTATGGGGGAGAAGTTAGTATAGCGCTCCCCTCAAGCAAACATGACTGTGGCGCAATTATAACTCCATTCGGGCCAAAGCACATAAAAAGCGATGCCGGACATTATAAATGTGGCTCAAGTAGAGAGCTAAGCGCCAAAATAAAAGGAAAGGCAGAGGGGATACAAAAATCCAAAGACAAGTTACCCAGCAATAGCAAAAGCAGTACGAACGACAGAGGGTTGAGGCAAGTAGCAAGGTGAAAAGTACCTAAAAACACAGATTATATGTATGCAGAGGAAAGAATAATTTAAACACCACTATATATCTAGTTAGCCCAGTAAACCGTAAATACTCTTACGAGTATAAAAACTAAAAGTAAAGAATAGTGCATCAAATGAAATGAGAAAAAGCCCATGGGCACAAGGATAAACAAAACAAGAGGAAAGAATAAAATATACCAGTGCCAGGAAGCAAGACCAAATAAAAGGAACAAAAATCGTCACCCGTACTTAGCCGTAAGAAACAGAACTGTTCAATAGAAAGAGCAGAGGACCACAAATACTCACATAATTAAAATATAGCCCATTTACTTTCAAACGGAAGATACCAACTTGAGGTTTGAAACCCGCGCGGTAGTGGGTTTACCCGTGACGTAATGAGAAACAAAATAAAAAACCCTTATGAATTCTGAAATGTCCATTATAAGGAAACGCTAACTGTGGAGCAAAACCACGGGATGCTTTAGTTAGAGGGTGAAATTGAATTATAACCAAATCTCCAACATCAAGAGTTACAGGCTGCATGGCATTGATTCTTCCCAGAAATTATCAAGGGGCACACTCTCACGACTGTGTATCTCCTCTACATTGAAAACATCTGGAAGCAAATAGAACAAGTCCCACAGAACAACTAAAAGACAACGAGGTGAAAATCCAACGTGGAACGATACATCCTTTAAGTCTCATATTCAGAGGTGTTTGACACAAGGCGTTTCTCGGAAAGAAACATGTATCACTGAACATGGTTATCCGAGTGAAACGCAATAAGGATTGTGATTTACAAGTTTGGCTGAAGAAGGATGCGGGTAATACGGTGATGTAGGAACTCTTCTAATCCCATACTTAAAGATAAAGGAATAACATATGTGCGCCCAAAACGTGAAGCGTCATCGGCTACTAATATATGTGAATCTCAAAGGAAGCAAACATATTAGGCGAAACTGAAATAGCAATCGATACAGCAGCTGCCTGAAACGGAAGTAATCAAATGAATTTGGAAAATGCATCGACAACTACAAATAAACAAAGATTACTTCTGGAACAACGAGGTAAAGGCCCAATATGATAATAAAAATATAAAAGGTTCACAAACTGGTGACTTTGTATTGCTACAATCCCGATTGTGGATTTTGAGATGGTTAGGATTTAAAAACAGAAAAACTTATTAAAATACTGCAGAATAACTGGAACTAAAGTACGAGTGTCAATAGCTTCGGGCGTTCCACCGCAAAATATGGCCATACAAAATTTCGTTCTGAAATATATATCCCTTAGGAGCATCTTCAAAATGGCAGTGTCTTCAAATATGGACCAACTCTGTGGTTACCTGCTGTTCGCGAGACAAGAAATCAAATTCCGCAGGAAAACGCTATAGAAAAATGGTAATGGTAAAACTGGGTGACTGTGTCCGCTCCTTAGTGAAGCATACGCGAAAATGCGTTAGCGACAACTTACTATGTTTAACCGTAAACTGCACTGCACTAAGATGCACGGCCCAATGCGCAATTTTACCAGGGTTTCTTACAAGAGAAGGGCCACGTAATCTTCTGGCGTCACACTGGGTCATAATGAACGATGTTGCAAAAACCGTGCAACATTTATCATGCGACTTCAGAAGGGCTAAAGCTTGCACTTCGTAACCGGAACAATTGCGTTCGGCTTTTGACAAACAGCGGGAGATGTAATCAAATGCTAGTCGAGCCTTCTGAGCCCATGTAATAAAACCGAAGACACTGAAAATAGCGAAACATGAGATTGTACCATTAATTGTTTATCAAAATTCGGCATTGCCTAAACTGGTGAATGCTTAATCGCCGACTTAATGAACACAGAAACGTGTTAATGAATTGGTGGCCAGTGAAATTTATCACCTGTGCAATGAAACACATTCACCTGTTCGGAAAAAGGTATACATGTAGAAAAAAGGGCAACCATAGCAACAAACGAAGCTGTCTAATGATACACGAAACAGAAAATAGCGAATGGCTAAAGTGCGCTCCTAATCGATAGAAATTCGCAGAGGGGAGTAATATAACCTACATAGAAAGTTTCAGTAGCTACATATTTCACCTTAGATGGACTAATTGTTATGCAAGCTTTGCGCAAACAACACAATAGAAAATGGTACAAATGAAACACAAATTCTCGTGAATTAGTAATTAAATCTTCAAGGTATATTTGCGCAAAAGCCTGCTCAACAACTGTGAAATCACATGAGCTACAACAGCTATAGTCAAAGGGAGCATGAGAAAATTGTAACCAATTCTAAACAGTAGAAAAGACCGCTTAAGTGCACGACGCTGGATCAAACGGAATTAGAAAGTACATGCGCAACACCTAAATGAGGAATATTCTAATATTGAGGTATAAAATGTAGCTATTTATAAATTTTCATTTCAAGCTGTGCGCAATGAAAGGGTGATTTTCCCTTCGACAATTGTCATCAAAAAGCGTGCGCAAATCCTGATATGCTATCATAGAGCATATACGGAAATCCAATCTGGAGACCCGAAACTGTAACAATGTTAATGCTTGATCAGGACCATTAGCCAGAAAATTAACCGAATCTAATCGACTTTATGCTGGATGTTTGACTTACAAGAGGTTAGATAATTAATTTGGATGTACTGTAGATACAGAGATAGACTCTGAACAATGAAGTGCAAACTAGGTGCTCAAAAATCTTGATCTAAGTAAACAAGCTCCAGCATTTTCTGAAAGCATAGCCAAGAAATTACTATACTTAATAAGAAATTCCTGAAACTGTACTTTATCATCCACGGCATGTTCTGACGTGAGCAAAATCTGAATGCGATCAGCATAAAGATATAATCGCGATTTTCAAAGACACAAAATTGCTGCCGAAATGATCTCAGTTTTTTCCACCATAAATTTACTAAAATGATTAATTTGATGAGAGAGGGAAAAAACAGAAAAAAGAAAGAAACAAACTCTGATATGCATCTGTTACTTCGATTTTCAACAGATATTTCAATCTGAATAAAGTTCAGTTTGCTTTTTCATCAAGTGAAATAAATATTAATATTTACCGGATAAACCACGTCGTAAGTTACGAAGTTTAAAATCAAAGACCAATAAAATTCTTCTTCAAGGTTTTGCAAGGGCATGACAGAACAACGCGTCGATACAATTTGGGACAAAAGAGGAAAAGCGCAGTTAAACAGGGTGTTACAAAACGCCATTTAACCGAGCTGTCGTTGCTCAGATATGTGATACAAGAATATAGCATACAAAGGTACTTCAACAAAACGCCTCATGTTTACCATGGGTTAGGCAGTTAATCGAAAACAAGACTGAGTGCCTTACTCACACCATCGGAAATAATGTGAGTAGATTGATAAGCACTAGGTTGGCTGCTTTCACAGGGTTTTCGTAAACACATTGGCATACTGTACAGAAGTTGGCTAAGCTTAAGGGATCCTTGTTTTACGAAACCCAACTTAAAGAACCCCTATACCTTGTTATTTAATTATTCTTCCAATATACAATTTCATCATAATAGACAATGAATGAAAGGAGATGTTTCAGAAAATAAGCTGAAATAGATAAGCCCTTAATACTATATATTAGATGCTATTTAGCGTCAGGAATCTTGAGGATAGAGGCAAGGAACTGATAAGGACAGCAGAGGCAAGAACGCTATCAGAATAGTACCAAAGAATTGAGATTAAGATTGAAAATAATAAATCTCTTTTGTATAGAGACCTGAAGTTAAATTTAACTCCTGGTACCAAATGAAAAAAAAAAAAAAATTGTACAGTTAACAACAAACTGTTGTTGATATCTATAGTAAGTTATTGAGAGATTAGTATTAGGGCAACTACAAAATGATCAACATAAAGTGTGTGAGGTACTCGTGGTTAGGGAAAAGTATATATGTTTCGCATTCAAGAGAACCTTGAAACCTTCCGAGACAGTCATGTATATTCTTTTGAAAACGTAACTGCCCTTTGCCGCTTTACTAGGATTGGTGTGCTGACTACGAACAGTGAGAAACCCTTTTATTTTCATGAAACATGCTTGCCAAGAACATCCTCTGATACATGAGTATATGGACCTTACACACTAGTACTTTCGTTTGCTGCCTAATCTCAAAATGCTGTAGTTTTCAACGTTAAGTAAAAACTTAGTCAATGGAGTTTCCAAGCTGTGACATCAAACTTCGAACTAGTGCAAGAATAAGCTATAGGACTTTGGCATTCGTTCGGTGTCGCTTCGTAACACCTGTATAAAGACAAAAGTAAAATGTAAAATAGCAACAACTCACCTGTAAAAAACTAAACGTAGATCACAAAGTCAAACACTCTCCTACAATTTTTAAACTATATTTTCGGTAAATCAATTTTACAGCCTATATCAAAACCAGTTTTCTGAACGATAAACCTCGACTGTAATATGGTCTGTTCAGACCGTGTTGAAAATTGTACTTACAGACCTACAAAGGCAGGAATAAGTTTTGAATTGATAAAATAGATTTTAGTTTGATAGTTTTATTGCATTTCTAAACAAATGTGAAGCACAAATATTCTGGGATCACTTTCGTTTTGAAGAAGCATGATTAGGTTCTACATTAATTTAATTGATTTTCTTTCTTTAATCTTGAAATTTTAATCCAGAATTAACGTGAATTAAATATACAGTGCTCTACCATTCATGTGTATCTTTCAGAAATAACAACTCACACATTAAAGCCTGTAACGGTACTTTAAGACGGTTGTAGTTTGAGATAGCTGTATTTATCAACTTGAATTATATTCCTCACGTGAATTCTTTTTGTATCCCGCTTAAGACTGACAGAGCTGAAATTTTGAAGTATTACTCGCCAAAAGTAATGAGTAGCAATTCTGAATAAGCCGAAAAGTATGTACCTGCATCTTGCCTTACCTACTGCCTGTCTAGATTTTCATAAATCATGGTTCTCTTCACTTGAAAGCTATCTGGCCTCTCCTTGCCCTGACTGCGGTGACCCGGTAGGTGGCACTGTCGTCTTTTGCAGCACTATTACAGTCTTGATGTCTTCGGAGTGGTAGAGTTCATAGAATCCAGCGAGCTTACCTCTCCTCTCGAGTGCGCGTTGTCAGAAATCCATTACAGTCATATAGGATGTAATATCATTCGATCCTTGCCGTTGATGTGAGGGGGAAGTACTGTATGTTTCTGTGTCTGTATGCGCACACAAATGTTAAGTGTATGTGTCCTTAAGTAATTTTATAAATACTTTTTTTTTAGAAGTTATAAATATGCGGTGAGTCATAAAATATGTACCGTTGTTGCACTGTACTGTATAGGTCCACTATACATTACTTCAGGTCAATTAAGGATTCTAGCAGATAGTATTGCACCATGCGTTCCATTTTATAAATTACGTAGGTATATGAGTACTTAACGTACACTGCAGCCATCTCAGTTTAATCGCCCACGGTATTGATCACTGCCTTCAGTTCTAGCTCTAAAGAATATAATTTATTAGTAGTGGATCTCAAAGACCGGTATTTGTTCAAATATATGTGCTGTGTTTAAATTACCTCATGTTGTTGATGTTATTATTAGTATTATTATTATTATTATTATTATTTGTATACTAAAATGCCTTCAGTAAAAATCCAACTTAAATAATTATATGTACGGTACATAGGTAACAACCAAATCACGTGGGCAGATGTGTAGACACATCAGGGGAAATTACCTAGTATTCCAGTTCTAGGTAGAGAAGCTATAAGATGTCTGGTTATTAAGTTTAGGGCAATGGGATCGATAAGCACCAAACCTAAGTGACTATAAAGAAATGTTCTAACAGAGTAAACCATTGATGAAATTTGTCAATCATCCGAACGCATTTTGCGTGTGCTGCAAACACCTCTATTCATAGAGTTGTTAAAGTGTCTATCTAGCCACGAGTCTAAAATAATGAAATATATACTACCTCTTTGACAGGTCAAACATAATTTTATTTTATTAGATCTATGTCTGAAATATTTTCTATATATTATATTCCAAATAAATATATATAAGGCGGTTCACGACGTTATCAATGTATGCGTTTAAATCGTATTTGCCCAACACCAGTGTAAGAGAAAAAAAAAACTGCAGCACGAGTATCTGTCAGTTTTAGTTCAAAGTTGAATCTGCCACCACGGTTCACGACTTACAATGGGTCATAACGATTATGTGCTCAGCAGAATAAATAGCCCATAAAATAAACATTGACATTTCTTGCAATTTTGGTTTTTAGTAATATTGTGTGTGTGCACATGCTGCATTTGAGTCGAGCTCACCAGCGAAACAATGGGAAACCTTCAATGGAATCAACTACCGTTCTATGAACAGATCGACACACTGACGTAAGCAGTTTGTTGGCACATTCGGTGGGCATTTCCTATCAATACGCCCACCAGGTCTAACATGCATCCTGTAAGTATGGGATTTAATTCCAGAAAATTCGTGTGAGTAACCGCCGTCATAACACTTCTGGCAGTTTCTGAGAGCCACAGTCAGATCACCTTGTCGATAAACGCTTTGGTATTTCTCCACCGTTCGACGTTGACATGGCTGTTTTATCTTTGTTAATATCTTCAAGAATTTTGTATTCCCATTGTTAGGCTTCTCTTACTTATTATACTCTAGAGCTGAAAGTATGCACACTTTCTGCTAGTTCTTCAGTACAGTTATATACCGTTCAATTTAACCTCATCTTATACTTCAGTTAATCGAATCCACAAACCCGCAGTTTTCTCTCTCTTACTCTCTCTCTCTCGCTCTCTCTCTCTCTATCTCTGTGTACCAGGAATTTCCATATTAAATGCATTCCATAGTAATTCTAAAGTCTATCCATAGTGTTTCGTCATGTTTTTTCACATTATTCAAAATATTTTGAAAGCAAAATTTCAAAGATAAACATTTCAGGGCACGTGAAAAACATCAGATGTCCTATATTTGCACTAAAATTAAATTTTAATGCTAGATTTAGAAAAACGAATATAGAGGGGGGAATATTAATGCATTACGCCTAATTATTGTCACTGTTATTGATTTTAAAATAAGCTTGGGTATTGAAGACGTGGATTTGATTAATTTGTTGTGGTAAATAACCATAGTTTATTACTTAATTTTATTCAATTATAAGGTACCAAAAAAGCCAAACAAGGCTAATCACCTTAAGTATAATGAGCCCATAAATACTATTAATCTATACCTATAATAAAACGCAATGAAGATGGAAGTTTTCTCCTACATTTCTGCATTAGACAAATAATGAAAAATACGTACACCTATACTGGGATACCCCCAAACCAAAACAGCATTCCTCAGCCTTAAGCTCATATCAAGCAGGCAGGTATGTATGCATGCTTATGTATGTACTTACGTAGTTATGTGTGCAGATATGTCCTTAGATAAACATGCATATACCTACGTGTGTATAGATGTAAATATGCAGCTCTGTGTATGTCTATCTGTCTGTATGTATGTGTGTGTATGTATGTATGTATGTATGTGTGTATGTGTGTATGTATGTGTGTATGTATGTGTGTATGTATGTATGTATGTATGTATGTATGTATGTATGTATGTATGTATGTATGTATGTATGTATGTATGTATGTATGTATGTATGTATGTATGTATGTATGTATGTATGTATGTATGTATGTATGTATGTATGTATGTATGTATGTATGTATGTATGTATGTATGTATGTATGTATGTATGTATGTATGTATGTATGTATGTATGTATGTATGTATGTATGTATGTATGTATGTATGTATGTATGTATGTATGTATGTATGTATGTATGTATGTATGTATGTATGTATGTATGTATGTATGTATGTATGTATGTATGTATGTATGTATGTATGTATGTATGTATGTATGTATGTATGTATGTATGTATGTATGTATGTATGTATGTATGTATGTATGTATGTATGTATGTATGTATGTATGTATGTATGTATGTATGTATGTATGTATGTATGTATGTATGTATGTATGTAGTTTGTGTGTTTATGTATGTGAATATATTTAACCCATAAACATTATTAATCTACACCTATAATAAAGCTTCGACTGTCAATCTGTACACATCGCTTGCTGCCACGCCTACCTCAAGGTTAGGGAAGGAGGAAGTTCATGCAGCATGTAAGCGATGCATCAAGAGTGAGGTTAATGGGGTAAAGTATATAGCTTGTGACAGCGCATATCACATTTCATGTGCAAAAGTGTTGAGCATTGCAGTCCTGGAAAATAAATCTGTAACGTGTTGTAATAGCGATCCTACAGACAACGACCTGGATTCAGTTTTTAATGGTGAAGGTTACGTTGTCTTAAGAGAATTAGATAACGACAGTTGTAAAATCGATATTAAGGTTGTTCTGCAACAAAAGGACAGTGTGATAAATGTTTTAAAGAGCAAAATGGAAATTGTGTTAGATCAAGTGGAATATCTAATGGAAAATGATCGAAAGTTACTACCAATTCCGCTGTAACAGCGGGACTGCATCAAATTAATAAGAAGGTGAATAAGAAAGTATAAAAAACATAAGAACCAATCTCTGAAAAGAGATTACCCGTAAACGAACGTAAATGTGATAATAACAATTCTCCAAACGTAAAGGACTGTTATGCTGAAAATATTTTTAAGCCTGCTGCAGAAGACTTCAGTGATTTACAAAATGACAAACCTCTATGATCTACACTAGTTGGAAGAAAGCAAAAATGTAAAGTTTTTGTTGGGAATAAAATACGGTGCGATTCGAACGATTTGAATTTAGATCCTGCACCTAAGACTGTTTCTTTGCATTTATAAGTTTTTCCGAAACAACATCGGAACAGTTGTCGAACTTCTTAAAACCTAAATTCCCGGAAGTTTGTTGTGACCAGTTAAATTCCAAACATTCTCAAGTGTATTCCTCATTTAAAATTGAAATTTTTGAACAGAATATTGACAAGGCGTTGATCCTGATACTTGGCCAGAAACTGTTTTTGTTCGTGGTTTTTTATATCCAATGAAGAACCTCAGATCAAATCAACAGCCGCAAGAACAGAAAACAACATGAATCTTCCTTTCTTGAATTGTTTGGAGTTAATGTTTTTGAACATACAAGGTTGGACGTGGTTTTAAATACAAATTTTTATCATGTTGTATGTATTTCCGAACACTAGTTAAATAATGATAGCATTGAATATGGAAATTTAGATGGATACAAGAGAAATTTCTGTTATGCAAGATCAGAATTTAAACGTGGTGGAACTATTAATTTTGCAAGGGAAGACCTTAACAATAGAAAACTTAATGTAAAACAATATTGTAGTGATAAACATTTAGAGGTCTGTCCTTTGATACAGGACGATATAGAATAATTTTATTAAGTGTTCAGCGTATCCCAGATGGAGATATTAATGAATTTTCATCAATTTTATGTAATCTCCTAGGTTATTTAAAACAGCGGTACAATCACAAAGAAATCTTTGGAGGCG